>JAVJIF010003957.1:170000-306256 GCA_038442645.1 Agave tequilana | reverse complement strand
GAAAAATAAAGAAAACTCATGGCACTAACTACTAATGACTCCACCAACATGCTAACCTCTTAGTGATAGTTGCCTCACATGTATCATTGGCCATCACTAGTCCTTGGTTCAAGAGCGATTCAAAGCATGACCCATATGTAACTCATCACAACCCAACTCATCAAACAAGTGCAAGCTACACTTAAACCATCAATATTATAGAAAAGTAAGCATGGAGTAAAGTAATGTTAGCTTGTTAGTGGTTAGGAAGTTAGTGTTAGATCCATCATCATGAGCCATCAATGGCTCTTGCAAAAGCAAGGCCAAAACGAGGCTATTAGATTCATGTGGATTATCACAAAAGAAGTTAGTAAGTTGGTGGTTAGTAGTTAGTTGCCATGAGAGAAAAGTTAACTACACATGTAAAAGAGATTAGAGAGAAGAAAACATAGAGAGGTAAAGAGAGCACCTTTCATAGATTGTCACCTTCTATTACAAGCACTCTTGCATTCCAAGTATGAACCACTCTCTCTCTCCTTATTACAAGATCTACAAAATGGAAAATACAATGGAAAAAAGGAACTAACCTAAACTAAACTACCCTAAACTACAACATGGAATGAAAACTACTCCTAAAACTCTGCATATGTTCGCTCTGAAACCCCAGGGGGGTATTTATAGCCACCAGGGAAGAGGGGGGCCAGGGACAGGCCCTGGCCAAAACGCGGCGGGGCCGCGGCCATACTTGGCCCGGCGCGCGGCGCTTCGAGCTGCGCGCGGTCCCGTCTGTCCCCTGTCAGGCCCTGTGCCCGGTTTCTCTTTGCAGCCCCTGGTTTCACAGAATCAGCTCTCTAGGTCAATGGCTATCTTTAATAGGCTTTTAATCACTAATTAAATGGTAATTAGGGTCTTCTTCTTCATTGCACACCATGGACCTAGAATCAAGCAAGCAAAGCTTTATTAGCAGAATTTAATATGAAATTGATGTGAAGATGTAATACAAATTATGCAAAATTAGAGACTAATCAGGGGGTCCTGTAGATTGTCCCAAAATCACTGAGGATAAGTCATCAGAAAACAGAGTTCAAAACTCCAGACGCAAGGCTAATTATAGCCACTCGTATAATCCCAAGGCGCAATGCATGGAGCCTGTGCCTCAACATCAGTACAGTACCAGACGCGAGAGTTGAAATTCGTGTCCCAGCTGCTCCATAATAACCAAGACGCGAGAGCCTGAAGCCGTGTCCTTACATCAGTACTGTCTCAAGATGCAAAGCCTAAATCTGCGTCTGGTAGAGTTTGAAACTTGCGTCCAGCAAGGTTCGAAGTCAACGACAAAACGCGAGGCTCAAAGCCCGCGTCTCGATTATAACTGCCCTCATTACTGGGTCAATTACTGCCCACAAATGAGGGAGTTAACCCCCATTATAGAGTGTTTTTAGGGAACACTTTTTCCCCTTGAAACCTCTATAAATAGCCCAGTTTGCTATGGAAGAAGGGTCAAAAAATTTGGTCATAAGAACTTCGATTGTAAGCCTTAGAAGGACCAGAATCTCTAGCTAAAAGAAAGAGAGAGTTCAACTCTTCTAACAACTTGCTGCATACAAGCTTGTTCTTACCTTCAGTCTCTTTGAGATTCTTGCTGGACAGAAGTTGTGTTACTTCGTCCACCATCCAAAGAGAAGATTCCCGAGAGGTCTTGACGTTCACCCGGTCAACGGAAAATAAGATTCACTTTCCATTGCCACATCAGGAACCCAGCACTAAACAAAGAGGAGATTTGAGCTTGAATATCTTCCCTCTCTTGTAATCAGATTATTGATCTGTTGTAATTTTCTTTACAATCAAATAAAGAATTTACACGCGTCCTCAATTTTCCCACCAAACAGTAACAATCTTATTGTATAAGAGAGCGTTTTGTATCACTTTCATATTTTTGAATATTAATAAATGTGACACTTTTTTCTATCTTATGTCTTGACTTTCTTTTTTTTATTGAAAATCAGACAAGTAGAAGTGATTACCTTTGATTTGCTAGAAGTATGACATTTTAACTTAGCAAGTCAAAATTAGAAAAATTCACTTTAAGATTACTGTCAGAGGTATGATATTAACTTGACAGGAGTGAAAATAGTGGATTTGCAATCTATGGATGAGAATTGCCAAGTGAAATTTTCAAACCCGCGAAGGATTATGACTGAGTCTTCATTAGAGGGTTAGTATTAACGTAATTATGATTCAGCTAAGGATTGATGGAAACACCGTTAAGGTATGATATTAACCTAACAGTGATTTTAGATAGACTTGCTATTCTGTTAACGAGAATAACAAGTGAGACTAGACCCGTTGGGGATCTAGGAGAAATTTTACCGTTAGAGGTGTGATATTAACTTAACGGGTTGGATTAAATCTTATCAGAGGTGTGATATTAACTTGACAAGGATGTGAGCTAGAGATGTAATATTAATTTAGCTCTGCAAGAATTTCAGTTTCGTTTGGGAAGACTGAAAATACCACTGTCATAGGTGCAGTGTTAAACTTGACAGTGGAGGTAATGCTAGAGGTGTAATTTTGAACTTGGCATTAGTCATCTCGACTTCGATATGAAGTTCGAGGGAAAGTCATATAATAGGTGTATGTTGAACTTAACAATGAACTGGATACTAGAGTGCGATGTTAAACTTAGTATCACTCATCCCAGCTTCGATATGGAAGCCTGAGGAAAAGTCATTGTCATAGGTGTATTGTTGAACTTAACAATGAACTGGATGCTAGAGGTGTGATGTTAAACTTAGCATCGCTCATCTCAGTTTCGATATGGAAGCCTGAGGAAAAGTGACTGTCAGAGGTTTAATATTGAACTTGGTAGCAACTTAATCACTATTAGGTGTAGTGTTAAACTTAGCAGTAATTGTGTCAGAGGTGTAATGTTAACATGACAATAGTTGATTTGCGATATGAGCAATTTTGAGGACTTATCATTCTAATGATGAGAATTGACAAGTGGAGTTTAGAATGTCTAAGGTGTAGTATTAACTTGATAAGAATTGGTTTGCGATATGAGCAATTTTGAGGACTTGTGACTCCATGCAAGGGAGAGACAAGTGAAGTTCGTACTCGCTGAGGAGTATTGAAACTTTCCATTGTTAGAGGCGTGGTATTACACTTAAAAATGATTAAGTTTGTGGACCTACCACTCTATGGAGAGAATTGGTAGGGGACTTTGGTGGAAAATAAAATGAATTGTCAGAGGTGTAATATTAACGTGACAATCATTGATTTTCTAGGGACATTGGAGATTCGCCGTTAGAGGTGTAATATTAACATAACAATGAAGATTTTAAATGAGTTTCATTGTCAGAGGTTTAATATTAACTTGACTGAATCCGCTAGAGATTAGGACATCTAGCTTGTCAGAGGTCTATTAATGTAACAAGTCTCAGCTCATTTCATTAGAGAAATGAACCCAAGTATTTTTTGAAATCACCTAGAGGGTGAAATAGGTGATAATGCTAATCTAGTCAACTTAATGCGGAATTTAAAAACTAATTGCAATTATACTAAATGAGTGATGCACACACAACCAAGCCAAGCATATAAGTATGAATGATCAATGTGAAATGATGCAAGGCACAAAGTAGAGAGAGAGATAGAGTAAGAGTCAAGGGATCAAGCGCAAACAACAAGATATGTTTCGAGGTTCGAGCACCCAGCTCTACATCCCCACCTTCACCCAGAAGGATTTCAACTCCACTAGCTTGTCCACAAAGGACTCCCACAAAGGGAACCTCCACCGAGGATTTGGGGCAATAACAATTACAAGGAGTACCCAACTCCTCCCTTTACAACCACACCTCCTCCTTGAGGCACAACTCCAAGCCAACAAACAATCACCTCACAACTTGAGGGATTAGCACAAAGCAACACAAGGATCACCTCACAACTTGAGGGATACAACCCAAAGGCACAAAACAAGCAAAGATTGGGTTTACAACTTGGTGGTCTAACAAACAATCACAAACAATCTCTTTTCTCACACAAGATCTTAGTGAATAAAATAGTATATGTAGCTCAAGTGTGGAGAAAACCAAAGGAATGAAATCAAAACTCAAAGAAACTTTGGGAAAAACTAGAACCAAGATGAAGAAGTTGAATCAAAATCTTTTCCCAAAACCCTTTCTTGATTTTCCAACCCTAGCAAAAACACCAATAGATTGTTTATTTAAATCTCAAAAACTTCTTTTGATTGCTGTGAAAACACTAGAGAGTCAGGAAAATTAGCTCTTCAAAACTTGGAGAAAACTGGCCACTAATGGGGTATTTATAGTCCCCAGAAAAATATAGCCGTTGGCAGCAATTTTTTGCCAAAACTGAACTACCGGTTGACCAGTCGGTCGACCGTCCAACGGTCACATTTGACCGTTGGTAGCTACCGGTCGACCGCTCGGTCGACGACCCCCCAGAACCGAGAGCAACGCTCTCGTCCGGTCGACCGCTCGGCCGACCGGGAGCAAACCTGCTCTCAGTCGGTCGACCGAGCGTCGACCGGCTCATGGGGCAGCCAGCGTGCACGTATCCGTGCACGTCGGTCGACCGCTACGGTCGACCGGCTACTTGGTCCGGTCGACCTTCCGGTCGACCGACCTAGCCTGGCAGCAACAGTTCAGGTCAGAAAAACAGGTTATTTTTAATCCTAAAAATTCACATAAAATTTCTAAAATTACACAAAAATAGTTTTATCACTTTACATTGACAGATAAACTTGTGTTAAACATTTCAACACAAATAACAAACATTTTGAACCAATTTTTGTGCTATAGAAATTTTGCCAAAAACCAAAAACCGTATTTTCTAAAACTTGGATTTTGAATAGAAAATACGTTTTGCCCAAAACTCATCCAAATACAAAACATGATATTTAAACACTTTGAAGCAAGTTGTATATGGATAGAAATCCAATATACAAAAAACTATATATATATTATATATATATATATATATATATATATATATATTATATATATATATATATATATATATATATATATATATATATATTATATATATTCATGTTTTTGACTTTAATTCCAAAAATATGTTTTGTTAGAATTACCAAAACATAAAACACATAAAATAGACTATCAAGCTAAGTTTGTTTAAGAGTTGAAGCATGCATGTATATAGAACAAATCTAATATACATTAAACCATGTAAACTTGTTTTGATATAATATCTATTCATGCAAACCAAGATCGGTTAAACCAAAACCGAAAACCAAAACTTGAAACGTGTGTGTTGTGAACTTGAGCATATCATACTATTCTAATCTTTACAATTTGGATCTAAACACAAAACTAAACTATGTACCGATGTCTTCTTGTAGAGCGCCGTCTCCAAGCCGACTCGATCCAAAACTTCGTGATTCACCGAGCTTGACTCCAATGAGTGCTATATATGATCTTGTCGCTCAGGCTCTTGAATCACTATGTGAATAGCTTCCAAATCATCTTGTTGAAGCTAATCACCAACTAATATCTTGATTAAAGATCTGAAACTAAAATCACAAGATTATTAGTACACATAACTACATAAGTTAATCATCATCAAAACTAGAGTGGAAGGCCTTTGGGCCAACATTTTTGTGGCCCTACCATTCTGTGGATGAGAATTGGTAGGAGATTTTGGAGGAGAGAATGGGACCAAGTCCCGTAGGATTTTTAGCAAACCCTCAGCTATTAACAGATTTGGTGTGCCTTTACCAACTACCGTTTGAGTTAGGCTAGCCCTGCTATTTCCCTCAGCATGATGAGTTGTCGAAGACTTATGTTGGACTTAAAAGCCAACATTTTCCTCTATCCTTAGCCGTCGGAGGCGTCGGATGTCCATAGGTACACTAGAGAAGAGTAACAAGGTTAAAACCGAAGTCTTGCACTTTGTTTCTTCTTCAATGTTTACATCATGCATCATGATGTAACCAGCGCTCGATCGGCTTGACACTACTCAACCGTGATATGGTCCAGTGAAGGAAGGAAGAAACTTTTCTTTGGTGTTCTTCAAACATCTTGGATCTGGAGTTTTGATCAGAGGTGTAGTATTAACCTGATCAGGAGAAAAATGCTATCAAGGATAGTATTTCTTTAAGAATTTACCGTTGATTGGCATCATGAGCGTATCGCCATCTGGGGTTATAAGGCGATATGCTCCATTCAAGTAGACTGACTCCACTACAAATGGTCCTTCCCATTTGGGCTGAAATTTTTCCTTGGTCTTATGTGTCATCACCATGGGTCTTCTGACTGCTAAGACAAGGTCACCTTTTTTGAAAGTCCGCTCCTTGACTTTCTTGTTGAAGGCTCTGGTAATTCGAGCTTAATAGAGCTCGATTTGTTGTTGAGCTTACAGGCTTTTATCATCCAAAGCCTCTAGCTCTTGGAGTCAGATTCGATGCTTCTCCTCATTTATCATCTCTATTGTCAAGGCGACGCGTAGAGATGGGATCTGAATTTCTAATGGGAGTACAACTTCTCACCTATATACTAAAGAAAACAGTGTAGCTTTCATTGGGGTTTAGACCGTCGTGCGATAAGTCCATAAGCATTCACTTAATTTGTCGTCTCAGTCTCATTGGCTTTTCGAGACGAATTTCTTGAGAAGTTTTCTGATAGTCTTGTTGAAAGATTCTGCAAGGCCGTTAGCAGCTGGATAGTATGTCGTTGAAGACACACTCTGCATTTTGAACTTATTACAAAACCTTTGAAAGGCTTGGCTGACGAACTAGGCCCATTATCATGGACAATTCATCGAGGTATGTCGAAGCATAAATAATGTGATGTTTAACGAATTTGATCACGTCAGATGTCTTTACCTCCCTCAAGGGAGTAGCTTCAGCCCATTTAGAGAAGTAATCGGTTATGGTTAGGACGAACCGATATCCTTTAGATAAAGGTGGGCTGATAGGACCAATCACGTCCATCCCCACATTTCAAATGGCCAGGAAGAAGTTGTAGAGCGAAGATGTCCTGGTGCCTGGTGGGTGAAATCACCATAGACCTAACAGGCGTGACATCTCTTGGAGTAAGCGATAGCGTCAGGGATCATCTTTGGCCAATAATACCTGTCTTCGGAGTCGATCTCTAAGCTTCGGGCCAGGCTGATGAGCTCCACACATGTCGTCATGCGCTTCCTTGAGTATTTCATGTGCCTCATTTTGTGACAGGCAGCAAAGGAGGATCCCATCATGTGATTGGTGATACAGTGTCCTTGTGATCACATTGTAGTAGAATTTAGGAGCTTTCCTTCTAATGGTAGCCGCCTCTTTGGGGTCATCAGGAAAGATGTAGTATAATGCATATTCGATGAATGAGAATCGCCAGTCCCTGAGCTCTGGACATGTTGAAGTCTCTAGAGCTTTTTTGACTTGACGGTCTCCTGTCGGCTTTTGGTGGTCTTCAAAAGCGAATCTTGGCGATACAAGTCAGGCTATAGACGAGTATTTTCTCTACTACTCCGGCTGGAAGAGCCAAGGAAGTAGTAAGAGATGACAGTGCATATGCATGCACGTTTTGCTGGCAAGGTACATGGTCGATGTAAAGTTTCTGAACCTCTCGGCCATGTAATAGTTGCGTTATAACAGGGTACTAAGTCTTCATGTCTGACTTCGTACTCCCCAAAAACTTGGTTAACGATGAGCTTAGAGTCACCGTATGCTTCAAGATTTTTACGCCAATCTCATTGGTGATTTGCATCCCGATCAAGAGAGCATTGTATTCCGCTACATTATTGGGACATGGCTCAGTTAATGAGAATGTACGAGGGATTACGTAGTTCTGTGGGGAGACAAGGACTACCCTCACTGCTGCTATGATATTTCCTCACGGACCCATTCTTGACGCACCTGTCCTTTGAAAGATGTCTAAGTCAAGCAAAGTTCAGCGACCTCATCTGGGAGATCCTCATAAAGTTGGTCGCCCTTGGATCTAGATGCTCAGTCAAAAAATCTGCAACCGCATGTCCCTTCACGGCCTTTTGCGGCAGGAATTGCATCTCATATTGGGAGAGAATATGCCCATTTTGCCAATCGACCATTTAGTAATGAGGGTTCTGTCATAAGCAACCTTAAAGGATTGACTTTTGATATGACATGTATAGTTTAGCCCACCAAAAAGTGTCGCATTTTTTGGACGGCGAATACCAGCGCCAACATTCCTTTCGATCAAATTGTACCGATGTTTGGCTCCAATCATAGTTATACTCAAATAGTAGATTGCCTGCTCGTGTCCCTGATCATTATTCTGGGCTAGCAAAGCTCTAAAAAAAATGATCCATCGCTTGGATGAATATCAGGAAAGTTTTTTTTGACACCAGGGCTGTAAGGACAGGTGGTCGCGTGAGGTACCATTTGATTTCCTCGAACGCTTGTTAGCAAGCATCGTCCCAAATGAATGAAATGCCCTTCTTCATCAATTTGGTGAAGGGTTGGCATCGTTCTGAGAGATTAGAGATGAACCTCTGGATGTATGCTAATCGCCCTTGCAATCATCTAAGCTCTCTGAGATTTCTTAGATGTTGCATCTTCTGGACAATGGGACTTTCTCTGGGTCAAGGTGGTTTCATTTGGATGTAACAGCAAACCCTAAGAATTTACCGCTGGCTACCCCCAGGAAAGATTTGGTGGGATTCATTTTTAACTGATGTGCCCACATGATATCGAATACTGTCTTCAGATCTGCTATGTGATCTCCTTTGACACGGCTTTTTATTATAATGTCGTCGACGTAGCATTCCATTGTTTTGCATATGTGCTCGTGAAAAATTGCATTCATAGCTCTCTGGTATGTCGCCTCCGCGTTCTTTTAATCCGAAGGGCATGATAGTATAACAATACACCTCCAATGGCATCCTGAAAGATGTATGCTTTTCATCATCAGGGTAATCTTGATTTGATTGTATCCCGAGAATTCATCCATGAAGGACATCTATTCAAACCCACACGTATTGTCGATCATGCCATATGTGACTGAAGGGGGATTCATCTTTAGGAAAGGCCTTATTTAGATCGCGAAAATCAATACAAACCTGGATCTTCCCATTTTTCTTAGTAACGGGAACAATATTGGCTACCCAATCAGGGTGTTGTTCCTCTCTGATAAAACCGAAGTCTATAAGCTTCTTGACTTCTGAATGGATTACTTCCATTATGTCTGGACGGAATCGTCGATGCTGTTGTTTATTGGTTTCGCATTCGAATTGATGTTGAGGCGATGCATAGCCACTTGAGGATCAAGCCCAGGCATATCCTCATAATTCCAAGCAAAAATATTTATATACTCCCGCACAAGAGATATTAGATCTTCCTTCTCGGAAGTGTAAATCACCTAGAAGGGGGGGTGAATAGGTGATGGCTAATCTAATGGTCACTTAATGATGAATTATGCAAATAATGCGGAAGCTAAAAACAATTATGACCTAATTAAATCTTTTACACTAAACACTATGTATAACACAAGAGTGTTGCCGAATTCCCCGTGAAGGCTCTGGACAACTCCTCTAGATTCCCCTTGAATGGGTTGAGGTGCCGTTTGGCTCTCTTGGTTGAATACAAGTGTTAGTCACAATCCCAAGCAATATATCAATATGAGCACAAGGAATATATCATGCATATAAAGATGAACACAATAAATAACATGCAAGATATACAAGAGACAAAGAGAGAGAGAATAGCAATCGCAAACACAAGGGTATGTTTCGAGGTTCGAGCACACTTGCTCTACATCCCCGCCTTCGACACACGAAGGATTTTCACTATGCAAGATCCCAATGGATCTCTCCTCAGTGCCGCAACACCTATAAGCCCTCGGACTCTCTAGTCCCGTACACACCGCAAGCCCCACCAGCTCGCCGGCCACACCTCAAACAACCGAGTCCGCACCCGAACTCAACAACGACGAGCACACTTGCCCGTCTCCTCAAAGAACAAAGAAAAGATCTTTGGTGATCACAACACTTTGATCACCTAAAGTACTCTCACTACAACACACCTATAGGATGAATAATCAATGGATAGCTCAAGTGTGGTGTGAGAAAAGCAAGGATGAGAAAGGTGGAGGAAAACTCAAAGACTTTCTTTTAACACTCTTGATAAAAACTTCCCTTTTGATTAGAAGAATTAGCTCTCAAATATGTGGAGAAAACTCTTTTAAAAGACTGGGAAAAACTAGCTCAAGGCTCTCCTAAATCTTGTAGCAAAACAATGACAAGACCCCCAATTTATAGGCTGCCAGAAAACTAGCCGTTGGGATCTGTCAGTACTGCCGGTCGACCGGCCCGGTCGACCGCCAACGGTCGGATTTCTGACCGTTGGAGCCACGGTCGACCGGTGCGGTCGACCGAACTTTCCAGAGAGCACTTCTCTCTGGAGCGGTCGACCGGCACGGTCGACCGTCCAACAGTACACACAGGCGTGCACATTTGTGCACGTCGTCGACCGGCCCGGTCGACCGACTTCAGGATTAGTCGACTTATAAGGGTAGCAAGTCGACTAGCTGAAGCCTGAAAACAGTTTTTCTGGGATTAAAAAGTTAGTCATTTTGGCTCATATAAAATCCCATAAAATACTAAAAAATCTACAAAATAGTTTTACCAATATACTTTGATATACAAACATGCTTGCACAAAATCAAGGCATGTTATAAAAGATTGGACTATTCTTGTAACTAGGAAATATTTGGCTCATGATAAAAACTGTATTTTTCTAAAACAATATTTTCCAAAACATATTTTTCCAAATCTTCATCAAATACAAAAACAAGATATACTTTTAAGACATAGTGTGTATGGATATGATCCACTACACAATCAAGATGAAAATATCTTGTTTTTGTCGTAAAGCTCTAAATGAGGTTTTGGTTGAAATATATAACTTTAAATACCAAGAACCAAAAACTATGTTTTTCCAAAATGAAAGTCTTTTTCTAAATATGAAAATTCTTTTATGAAAAGACAATAAGATCAAGAGTGTGTGTGTGATATCTACTTGAGCAATCCACCAACTATCTATCCTTTACATTTTTAACTAAACAAAAAATAAATCTTATACCTAGACACAAGTCTTCATCTTCTTGAAGTCTTCACTTGAAGGCTTCTCATCTTCTTGACTTGGTCCAAGCTTGATCCAAAAACTCCTTGCATCACACCGTGCTAGCTCCAAATCTTGATATTTTGTCCTTTGTTGAGCTATGCACCTACTAAGATCTTGATAATGAATCTGTCACTAATTAAACATAAGATCATTAGTAAACATAACTTCATGAGTTGATCATCATCAAAACTAGGGTGATAGATCTTTGGGCCAACAATCTCCCCCTTTTTGATGATGACAAAACTCATGGAGTTATATATGCATGGATTAAAGTAAAGCTTCAAGGAAGCTCCCCCTTAACTCATGCATAGACATAAATAATAATATATGACAATGAAGCTCATAAATATGTATGCAAATGAATGACATGTATGCAAATACAACATGTCAAATAATCATAAAACTCATCAAGTTCTTATCTCCATTCATTTGCAAAACAAACATATTCAAGTTCTTATCTCCATTCATTTGCAAAACAAACATATATGCGTAAATAACAAGGAAGACAAATACTACTCCCCCTTAAGCAATGAAAACATGCATATATACTCAAATACTTCTCCCCCTTTTTGTCAATCATCAACAAAGGGTTCAAAGTAAAATCAAATCAAACAAATTTTTCTCCCCCTTTTTGTCAAAAACAAAAAGATCAAGAAGGGGTGAAACAAATCAATCAATAAAGATTTATATGCGATATACATTCATGAAGAGGAAGACGATAAGTTAGCTTCCCTACACATATGCATTACATGAAGAAGGGATGACAGGCCCTAACTCACATAACACATATTATGTAATGCATAAGAGGAGATGTGAAGCTCCCCCTACACACGTATATCATATAAAGAAGAGTTGTCAAGCTCCTCAATTTATAATATACTCAACATGAATCCATATGTAGAGAGATGTTAAGCTCTCCTTGCATATAGGAAATACAAATCAAACATTTTGAATTTTTCTTTAAGATTTTGAACTTACTTAATAAAACACATTTTGAGATATCAAATCAACATATATATATTTTTTTATTTTTGATATCAATAGTAAAAAAAAATTTTTATATTTTTCATCATAAACTTTGTGCTTTTAAAAATGTGAGCCAATTGTGAGTTAAGCACATGGAATCATATATATGTATGAGAAATGAGTATACCAAGTGAAATTGAAACATACATATATATAAGAAACAAATATGAGTATATACAAAATAAGTTCATATTGATACCAATTGAAACGATTCAATGATACCAATTGACATAACAATAAAATCAAGTGTATATCTCATAACCTACCACCCTTCATATGCACAAGGTAAAAGATTTTCAATGAAGCATACAAGGCATAATCGCCCATCCATCCTCCAATAGATGGTAGGGGTTTTCAAAAATAGATTTGAAAATAAGTTTAGTTTGAAAAAACTCTACCAAATGAAGAATTTGCACTAGAAAAATGTTTTAAACTAGTGAGGAATCCTTCAAGTAAGGAATAAAGCAAAAATGTTTTTCATGAAACGCAAGTAAATCACATGGCACTAAAAACACTCTAATATCCATGAAGTCCATAAAATTTTCAAAAGAGTTGAGTGCACTAGTGTTATGTGGAATATGGTATCATGAAAATGTCAATAAAGCTCAATATTTCTTTAAATAAGAAAACATGAAAATCATCACAAATTTTTTATTAAAAAAATATATATTTCAAGATATATGTATGTTTTGACAACACAATAATATACATACATATCTCTTAAACACAATTGAGTCCATATAAATAGATTTGCATTAAAGGCAAATGACTCAGAGGTATACATGTATATCTTAAAGTTTGGCAAAATACACATATACATGAAATGAAAAACACATGATCATAAATCAAATCCAAAAGTGGGAATATGAGTTTAAAAATGTATGTATCATCAAAACCAAGCAATACAAGCACATTTCATGGGTTCAATAAGCGTTCAAGCACAAATATAAATAGATTTATTTGTGGCCCACGACATGTACAGATATAAATCCTAGTGTTGACAAAAACTAACATATAAACTAATATTCAAATCATGAAGCATCAAATTTTGAGAAAAATAGAATCATGTGTCAATCTTAAAATTATTTGAAGAACAAATAACTAGTATAACTGTTTTTGAAAAACTAGTTAAAAAATCCTTCAAATATTCAAATCTCATGTTTTTCATAAACATAACTAGATACATAAAAATTTAAGTACTCATGGTCTATAAGGCTCAAATGTTTTTAATAAAAATGTGAGTGTTAAACGATCATGTAAATAGCTTTTTATGAAAATAGTCAATGAAGCTCAAAAAGATCAAAAGTCACATTTTAACAAAAACACGAAAAATCAAAACACTAATCTTCATGGTATATGTATGATTAATCCAATCCTAACAATACACATACATATCCCAAATCTAAAAGAGTCTATTAATGATGTTTGCATTAAGGCAAGAGACTCACGGGTATACATGTATATTTATTAGATTTGAATTAAAAATACATATACATGAAGTAAAGCATAAGAAATTGGCAAAGCATGTATAAATGAGAATCATCAAAACTAGTCTATACATATGCATATAGTGGGTACAAATGAGCATGAAGAGTGAATGTATATGAATCAATTTGATACTCACTAAGTGTACATGTATAAAAGCAAGTTTGACACATTCTACATCTAAGCATGTAAATACCACATGAAGCACAAAAATATGAACATGCTATATGATATATGAAATTAAAGCATGTGCATAAAAGTAGGAGTTTAGAAATTGTTACCAACTCCAAAGCTCCAAATATGGTGGTCTTTCCACCAAAGCTCCTTGATAGCGATGCATCCAAAAGTATGTCCATCAAGTCTATTGCATCCACTACCAAGGCACCAATCCTCTCACGTCTTGTGAGAGCCCTCACCTACATCACAAGCAAATGGTGGGGGTTTTGGTACCCATATTTTCTTGTAGGGTCCACGGGGGTTAGCTTTGTTGTAAGGAACCCAAAATCTTTTATTCTTAGCAAAATTAAAATGATCTAATCTATCATAACAATATTTTGCTAAATGACCTTTGCGGCCACAATGTGTACATACGTACACCTTAGTATGCTTATGTGTAGGAGTGTGATCATGTTGTGCAACATAAACATATGCATGATGGGTATGATGTGCATGAACATGTGGAGTTTGTTTCTTTGAAAACATTGACTCCAACCTAGAATGATTAAAAGCACAAGAGTTCAAAGTTGAACTCAAACCATCCATTTTATTTTTCAAATTCTTAATCTCATTAGTTGTGGCATGTAAAGCATGATAAGATATATGATCATTTTTCTTTTTCTTTTGTGAAACAAATCCTTTTCTTTTTCAACAATTTTCTTTTCAAAGAAATATTTTCTTGAAAAACAACTTCTTTTTGTTTTTCCACCAAATCAATTTTATTTTTCAAAGTATTGTTTCCTTCACACAAATCATTCAATTTTGAAAATAAGGAAACATTCTCATTTTCCAAATTTTTATTTTCTTTTTCTAAGCATGCCATTTTATTTTCTAATGAATCTTTTTCATTAAGTATGGCATCAAAATTCTTTTTCAAATTATTGTTATCATTTTCTAAACATGCAATGTTAGATTTAAGAGAGTCTTGTTCTACATGCATGCAAGCATATTCTTTTTCAAATTTTTATTTTCTTTCTTAAGCATGTCATATTTTTCAAGAATTGTTTGGCAAAATGAAGTGAGCTCATCATATGACATGTCCTCATCATCGGATTCGGAGTTTACCTCAAGGGGTTTATCCCCTTAGACCATGTAGCACACGTTGGAGGTGTTGCTTCCAACGTCCGAATCGCTCCCCGCATAGTATTGTTCATTTTCACCGAGGGAGATGAGGGTATTCCACACTACAAAAGCCGAATCAAAGTTAGAAACTCTAGATAAATAAACATCATCTAGGGTAGACTTGATAGCATGAAGGGCTTTTGCATTAGCCTCAAAATTCTCACCATCTAAAGAATATGCATTATTAGTAGTGGCAAGATATACATGGAAACCTAAGGCTTTGAGGTACAAGGACATCTTCACCTTCCATATATGGATGTTAACAATGTCAAACATGGGTGGTGACATGAAGTCCATGGTGTGTGTACAAAAATATGTGATTAGCCTAAAAATAAGGATCTTTTACTCTAGGTTGTTAGACCCAAATCAGAGTACCAAGCTCTGATACCAATTGTAAATCACCTAGAAGGGGGGGTGAATAGGTGATGGCTAATCTAATGGTCACTTAATGATGAATTATGCAAATAATGCGGAAGCTAAAAATAATTATGACCTAATTAAATCTTTTACACTAAACACTATGTATAACACAAGAGTGTTGCCGAATTCCCCGTGAAGGGCTCTGGACAAACTCCTCTAGATTCCCCTTGAATAGGTTGAGGTGCCGCGTTGGCTCTCTTGGTTGAATACAAGTGTTAGTCACAATCCCAAGCAATATATCAATATGAGCACAAGGAATATATCATGCATATAAAGATGAACACAATAAATAACATGCAAGATATACAAGAGACAAAAAGAGAGAGAGAATAGCAATCGCAAACACAAGGGTATGTTTCGAGGTTCGAGCACACTTGCTCTACATCCCCGCCTTCGACACACGAAGGATTTCCACTATGCAAGATCCCAATGGATCTCTCCTCGGTGCCGCAACACCTACAAGCCCTCGGACTCTCTAGTCCCGTACACACCGCAAGCCCACCGGCTCGCCGAGGCCGCACCTCAAACAACCGATTCCGCACCCGAACTCAAAACAACGACGAGCACACTTGCCCGTCTCCTCAAAGAACAAAGAAAAGATCTTTGGTGATCACAACACTTTGATCACCTAAAGTACTCTCACTACAACACACCTATAGGATGAATAATCAATGGATAGCTCAAGTGTGGTGTGAGAAAAGCAAGGATGAGAAAGGTGGAGGAAAACTCAAAGACTTTCTTTTAACACTCTTGATAAAAACTTCCCTTTTGATTGGAAGAATTAGCTCTCAAATATGTGGAGAAAACTCTTTTAAAAGACTGGGAAAAACTAGCTCAAGGCTCTCCTAAAATCTTGTAGCAAAACAATGACAAGACCCCCAATTTATAGGCTGCCAGAAAACTAGCCGTTGGGATCTGTCAGTACTGCCGGTCGACCGGCCCGGTCGACCGCCAACGGTCGGATTTCTGACCGTTGGAGCCACGGTCGACCGGTGCGGTCGACCGAACTTTCCAGAGAGCACTGCTCTCTGGAGCGGTCGACCGGCACGGTCGACCGTCCAACAGTACACACAGGCGTGCACATTTGTGCACGTCGGTCGACCGGCCCGGTCGACCGACTTCAGGATTAGTCAACTTATAAGGGTAGGCAAGTCGACTAGCTGAAGCCTGAAAACAGTTTTTCTGGGATTAAAAAGTTAGTCATTTTGGCTCATATAAAATCCCATAAAATACTAAAAAATCTACAAAAATAGTTTTACCAATATACTTTGATATACAAACATGCTTGCACAAAATCAAGGCATGTTATAAAAGATTGGACTATTCTTGTAACTAGGAAATATTTGGCTCATGATAAAAACTGTATTTTTCTAAAACAATATTTTCCAAAACATATTTTTCCAAATCTTCATCAAATACAAAAACAAGATATACTTTAAGACATAGTGTGTATGGATATGATCCACTACACAATCAAGATGAAATATCTATGTTTTTGTCATAAAGCTCTAAATGAGGTTTTGGTTGAAATATATAACTTTGAATACCAAGAACCAAAAACTATATTTTTCCAAAATGAAAGTCTTTTCTAAATCTGAAAATTCTTTTATGAAAAGACAATAAGATCAAGAGTGTGTGTGTGATATCTACTTGAGCAATCCACCAACTATCTATCCTTTACATTTTTAACTAAAACAAAAACTAAATCTTATACCTAGACACAAGTCTTCATCTTCTTGAAGTCTTCACTTGAAGGCTTCTCATCTTCTTGACTTGGTCCAAGCTTGATCCAAAACTCCTTGGATCACACCGTGCTAGCTCCAAATCTTGATATTTTGTCCTTTGTTGAGCTATGCACCTACTAAGATCTTGATAATGAATCTGTCACTAATTAAACACAAGATCATTAGTAAACATAACTTCATGAGTTGATCATCATCAAAACTAGGGTGATAGACCTTTGGGCCAACAGGAAGGTGATAAGCTTTCGCTTATAAAGATGGGCTTAGGATTAGCTTCTTCTCCCAGATTAATCTGGGTGACCTTATCCTCTGTGGGTGATTCACGTTGTTTGAAACGAATATCCCAGAGAGTGTTTAGGTGTTTGATCCAAGGGTCTGTATATGACTGAATCATTTCTTCATCTCCATTTTTCGGATGGCTTGTTGAAACTATGTTTATCGAAAATTCTTTGAAGATGTTGCTGACACTGATATCTGACTCCCACGACGATGTGTCTGATGAGCGGTAGTGATATAATGACTCTTCAGACCCAGAGGCCGACGAGATTGGAGTTGACACATAGCCTAACCTCCTACGAGTTCGATGATAATAATTAAGGGCTTTCCCTTTTGGAATGAAGGATCGAAGCTGTGTTCTTCTTCCTTTGCCAAAGTTCAAGCCAGGACCATTTGTTAATTCATACCCTGTGCTCTCCATTATTCTGAGTACATTGGCTCATAATGAGAGCATTGAGGATATTCATCGTCATTTTCAGAGTCTTCACGAGTCATTGATTTAGACTCGACTGTTCCAAAAAGGATTGGTCTTTAGCCCTTACGTCTTGCTGGGACCATAAATAATGATCCTTTTGCATCACTAATGCCTAGATAGGGATGACCTCACTGGTACATGCAATGATGTCAGAGCATCTATTGCCGACCAGAGGCCATCATCTACATCGGTATTAGTGTCTGACGACACAGAATCAGAAGCAAATACAGAAAAGTAAGCCAAATCTAACTCTTCATTAATATACCACTCGCCTACATCATTGGCCGGGTTATTAACATCAAGCTTATTAATGCTCGTTACAAGTGGGTTCAGCTCCTAAAGACATTCATCCTCCGCCTCTGATTCAATGTCAGCTTCATTACCAGAGTCTAGTTCCTCTGACTGGGGATTCTCGTTCGTCTCCAGAGAATCTTGGTATAGGAGAGAGTCTGTGAAGTAGTTCTCTACCCCCTTGAACGGATGCCTTTCGGCAATCAATGTTTGGACTTTCCCATCTTCGTCAATATACTTCATGACTTGATGAAGAGTGGAGGGTACGATGGAGTTACGATGAATCCACGATCGTCTCAGTAGTAAATTGTATGAAGTGTCAGCATCAATCACATAGCATGTCACTTCAAATCTCAGGTCCCCAATCTGACACTTGAGTTTGATCTTCCCCATTGGGCGCTTACCACTGGCATTGAAACCATAAATTATGGTTTGGGTGGCGCTTAGTCGCTGAGTGGGGATCCCAAAGTGCTGCATGACCCGGCGAGGCATAATGCTCAACGCGGATCCTGAATCTACCTGAATGCGGCTCACTTTAGACGATCTGATATACCCTGTGAAGTACAAGGGCCCATCATGTTTTTCCTTGACCTGCATATCGTCTGGCGTGAAGGTGATGCAGGAGGTATTTTGAGAGGCGTTGATTGGTAGTGAAAAATGCATATTTGTCATCATATTTACCATCACATTTTCATATTTATTCATATAATTCTGCACATTTACTAATATTTTGTTATTTAATGTGTGCAGTCCTTGAGTATTGAATTAAATAAAGAATTAAAACTTAATGAAGCCCAAAAGCCCATATCCAAGCCCAAGTCCAAGCCCAGGTGCAAAAGTGCAAATACAAATTGTAAAAATTACAAATACTACAAAGGGAAAGGATAGAATTCTATTCTACCCTAAATGCTTGGTGGACGAGGATAAATAAGAGTGCAAGGATGAGATTCATTTTTGAAGGGATTTGGATTTAGGGTAACTTGATTTCTAAGTTATCTCGAAAATTCAAAATGAAGAGCCAGGATCCAGCTTCCAAAAGCATACGCCCAGATGGACAGACCAGGAGAAGCCACGCGCCAAAGCGCGTGGCCATCTGCCACTGTATGGCCGCGAAACGCGGCCCAAGCCGCGTTTCCACGGCAAACAAGATGAGTCCTGGGAACAGATTTCGTGGAGGAGTTATCCGGGACTCTATCACCTTCTGCACCTATAAATACCCCTGCAGACGCAACAGGGAGGGCATCCAGAGAAGATTAGGATTTTTCTTTAGCTTTTCTTAAATTTCTGTTCGTTGTAATTTCGTTTTAAAGGCTTTGTGGAGAAGAAGGAGCTTGTATTTGGAGACATACTTTCGAATAAAGGTTACTTTCTTTTGCATATTTAATTCTTGTCAATTTTTATTTCTTTTCTCTGCGATTAATTGCTTCGGTTTTCATCTGTGATCTCTTGTTTTGCTTCTTCTTCTTTTCTTCTAATTAAAAAGAAAATAAAAAACAATATAAAAAAAATAATTATAAAAAAAGATGATGTCTAACTAATTCTTTGTGTGGTTTGCTGATCTCTTAAGCAACCCTAGGGCAAGTTAGGATTTGAATCGATTGATGACCAGTTTTTAGAAACCCTAGGTCTAAAGATTGTTTTTCTTGAAGATTAAACTGATGATTAGATTTCTTAATCTAGGTTGCACATTTAAATAACTCCTCATGCCTTCATACTTAAGAACTAGGACAGCCTAAATTTAAGATTAGTCTTTTCTTAAGCTGTACTTAGATGTTAGGATGAAACATTGTTTAGTTTTTGATAATGCAACTTAGTTAGATTCTAGTATCATATTTTCTTGCTTGAATCACTCTTAATAATCTAGGGTAAATCACATTTTTCTCAAGATGAAATTCAACATCCAAGAATTGCATGGTGGGTTATGGTAGTAGATCAGTAAAACCATACTTCTTTATTCATATACACTTCAAATCTAATCCCTTCTTTGTTTTATTCAAAGCATATAGAGGAATCGGCCGAAAAGCTTGCATCGCATCCTTCCCTGAGGATCACGACCCGCTTTGGCCCTTGCTACAGCGGATAGCATTGAGACTAAGAACTCTACAACTCATTCTTCTTATTTACAAATTCTAAAATCTCAATCAAAATTTTGGCGCCGTTGCCGGGGAAGGAATGGCACGATTTTCTCAAACTAATTATTTTTTTATTCTTTCTGTTTGCAGATTCAGAGAACAGGAAAACAAAGCAGCAGCGAGGACACATAGCAACTCTGTGCCTCTGCCCTCGAAGGCAGAGCATCAGAGCCTACTTCAGAGCCGCGGGTCCGCGGCAAAAGCCGCGTTTCCGCGGCCTGAGTAGTTCACTACTCATATGTTTTTCTGCAGGTTGCTAAACATTGCTAATACTGCTTACTGCTGTGATATATTTTCTCTATGATCATTCTGCAACTGCTAATTAATAACATTAACCCATTTGTTGATAATAAAAAAAAAATTAGACTCTTGCATTTTAGGCACGTGTCTACTTTAATTTTTTTTAATTCTGTTGAAGAGTGCTGGCGACAAGGTACGTCTGCATTGCATATAGATTAGGAAACACTCTTGGCTGTTTACTTTTTTTTGAGTGCTTACTTTTCTACTGCTTTACACGTACACAAAAATATTTTAAAGGCATAACCCATAAACAAGATAAGGTGGGGATTTCATCACCCTTCCTTGGCCCACAATCATATCCGTCACACTCACAACCCTAACTTTAAGTAAAATTTGACTAGACGTTGGCCCTAGGTTAACTCGGACTCAATAGGAGATTGACCGAAGGAGGAAAATTTTTCGAAATTAACTCTTGTCAAATCGGTGTCTAGGCAGGGGATTGAGGGCCGAAAGCCCGAAGAACGGTGGTTATTTAATTAAGGAACGTCTCTGACGGAAAACCTCCCACCGGTCTTGCCACCTACCTGGTCGGTTAGCTTGTGGTTAACGTCGACAATAGACCTCCTAAGGACAGTCTAAAGTTAGGAGTCGTCTAGGTCAAGGATTACCCTAGAATAGGATTTTTGTTTAGAATAGGATTTTTGTTTGTTTTTCTTTTTTTGATTGGGTGAACTTGTTTGCTAATTGTGCATGTCCTCTTGGTCGAGAGACCCACTTACATCCAGGCTAACTAGAACTAGTTCACCACCCGAGCAAAAGCCCGACTCACACATGGCACAACCACCGTCACTCCATGATAGGATCTATCCTATTAGGACCTCTCTTCCTTCTTGCATCAAGCTTACTGATGAAGGTGTTGACCACTTTGAGCTTAAGCCACAATACATCAACACCCTTCCCAAATTTCATGGACTTGAATCCGAGGATGCATACTTCTTCATAAGGGAATTTGAGGAAGTATGTCTCATGATGAATATTCCTAAGTTGGGAAAAGATGACATCAAACTTAGGTTTGTCCCCTTTGCTTTGAAGGATTTAGCAAAGAAATGGCTCTACAGTCTAGAGGTAGGTTCTATATCTTCTTGGGATAATTTTGTTAAGGCCTTCTTAAAGAAATTTTATCCCGTTCACAAGACTGCACTGATTAGGAAGAACATCTTACAGTTTAAGCAAACAGCCAATGAGCCTTTTTGGAAATATTTCGAACGTTTTAAGGACCTCGTTGCCCAATGCCCTCACCATGGGATAGAGAAATGGCGACTTTGCCAAGTTCTATATGATGGATTAGAATATCAAACTAAAACGTTGTTAGAATTCATGTGCCAAGGAGGATTTATGAAAAGAACGAAAATGAAGGATGGCAATTGTATGAGGAATTAGCTGAAAATACCATCCAATGGGAACCTACTCCGGAAAAATTTAGGACTAATGACCCTACTTCTTCTAAAGGAGGTATCCATTCCATTGAGGCCAACATAGCAACCGATGCTAAGTTAGCTGCTGTTATGCGAAGACTAGAGGCTCTTGAAACTAAAGAGCCAGTCTCTGCGAACCAAGTCAGCCCAACATCTTCGGCGGGCTGTACTTATTGTCAAGATATGAACCATGTGTTCGAGGAATGTCCTGTCTTCATCGCGCATCAAAGCTTGCCCGAACATATGAGTGTGGCCTTCACAAGGCCCGCCAACAATCCGTATTCGCCCACCTACAATCCCGATTGGAGAAACCATCCCAATTTTTCATGGGGCCCAAGCAACAATGATCAAATTAGGCCCAAATTCTCCAACAATTTTCAAAATCCGCCCTATCAATAAAATTTTCCTAGTCAAAATCCTCCACAATCTTTCCAAAATTCGCAAATGGAAACAAGACTCTCAAATTTGGAAAGAAAGGTGGACACTCTGGTTAAAAGCAATGACACGCTGGCTCAAGTCTTGACTAGGATAGAGATGCAAATGAATCAACAAGAAAGGCAAAAGGGTACTCTACCTAGTCAACCATTCCCAAACCCTAGGAACTCTAGTCAAGCTCACTTGGCTCAAGAGAATCATATGAGTCAGTGCAATGTGATTCATACATTGCGGTCGGGAAAACAAGTTGATAACCAAGTATCAACACCATCAAGTTCTAAACAAGCATTCAGCTTGCCTGATCCCACTCCATCTCAACTTGATGCCAACAACACTAAAAAAGACAAGTCAGCTGAAGATATGCACAAGCCTATCGCACCCTACCCAAATAGGCTTAAAGATAAGCAATGTGCACAAATGGATAAGGTACGCGAGATTTTAATCAAGTCAAGATTAATATACCTCTTCTTGATGCAATCCAACAAGTCCCTAGTTATGCTAAGTTTCTTAAGGACATGTGCACAAAGAAGAGAAAGACTAATGTGCCCAAGAAGGTTTTTCTAGCCACTAACATTAGTGAGCTATTGTCCAACCAGATCCCTGTCAAGTATAAGGACCCTGGTTGCCCCACCATCTCTTGCACAATAGGTCAAACTGCAATTAAGCATGCACTTCTTGATTTGGGAGCAAGTATCAACTTACTCCCCTTCTCAGTCTACCAATAACTTGGGTTGGGCGAGCTTAGTCCGACTAAGGTTACAATCCAATTAGCTGACCGATCCGTAAAAATTTCCAAAGGAGAAATTATCGATGTGCTCATCCGAGTTGGGGAGTTTATCTACCCAGTAGATTTTATTGTTCTGGAGACCGAACCTGTATCCACTCTTCGGTCTCAAACTCCCGTTATCTTAGGGCGTCCGTTCCTTGCAACTGCAAATGCGATCATAAATTGTAGGAATGGATCCATGAGGTTGACCTTTGGAAACATGACTAAAGAGGTCAATGTCTTCAACCTGGAAAACAAATCTCGTAAGATAAAAGACCAAACATTTGAGGTAAACTTCATTGAGAACATTTGTGAAAAAGAAAGTGAAAATGAGTCTCTATTTCTTGACAAGTTATTTGAGGATAAATGCGATTTTAGTGATAAGACGACACATGTTGGGGATTATAATTTTAGAGTTCCCTTTAAAAAATGAAGATTTGATCTGAGTATCTTCAATGAGCCAAGCACTGAAATATCGCATGAGAATATAGTTCAAGAACCTCCGATTGACTTAACTTTCGAAAGCCTCTTTGAAAAAGAACTCCTATGTTTAGATACATCGATTAAGGAGATGTTGGTTAATTATTCACTTCCAGGGAAAAATGTTGATTTAAGTTTTGAGGAGATGTACGGAACTGAGCTAGAATTTCTCGGCATTCATAGTAAGGAAGTTCCAACTAAAAGGCGTGATGAATTTTTGAATAATGGATGTGGACATATGATGAGGAAGAGCCTAAAGAAGATGAAACTGGGGAGAAAGAGAGTTAAAACAAAAATGTTGGTCTCCCCATTGTGCCTTATAAAGAGAATCCATTGGAATGATGGGAAACGAGCTAGAGGGATGAATCCTAAGCAGCTCTAGGTGAGAGTGATACATGTGTTGTACATACAATGGTATACTATTATTCTTTGCCTCTCTTTATACTTTATTTCATGCATATATGCATTCATTTCATACATTGAGGACAATGCATGAGACAAGTGTGGGGGAGGGTTTACTAACATATACTAAAAAAAAATTTATTTCTTTATAGTTTAACATTATTTTGCCAAAAAAAAAAAATAAATAAAAATAAATAAATAAATAAATAAAATAAAAAAATATTTTATAAAAAGGACAGTATTTTGACTTTTTTTTTAAAGAAACCTAAGTTAGTTTTAAGAATTAGGAAAGTCATGATTAAGATTTCAAAAAACTTGGTCAAAATAAATAAATTGTTTAATTTTTAGGTATAGGAGGAGAAATTGAATAAATAATTAGTCTTGATTTTTACCTTAATGAAATGTGCATACCTAGTGCATATATAGGATTCCAAAACAAAGACCCTTGTGCCTCATAAAAAAATAATAATAATATATATCACTAATTAAGCTGGATACATGTGCCTCAAGAAGCATAAGTGTTCACGCCTAAAGGTGAGGTTCTGAATAAAATAAAGCCCTTAGTTTTGTGGCCTAGTTCACTCGAATTTGAGTCCGCGGGTGTTTTCTCACCTGGTGCCCTAAAACCTACCGGTTCGGGAGCCACCGACTTTAAGTTCGCTACAAGGATTAGAAAGCCTAAGAAAAATGAGAAATATTATACATGTATTAACACATCTATTAGTCAATTAGTTAGGTATGAGGGCCTCAAGAAGCCTTGATACTTACACGAAAGAAAATTAGATGAGTTATACGTGCTTAAAAAAAAAATTTTAAACACATCTAATAGTCAATTAGTTAGGTATGAGGGCCTCAAGAAGCCTTGATACTTACACGAAAGAAAATTAGATGAAATTATAAAAATAATAAAGAGGAATGAGAGTCCAAGTTAAGGAATTCCTAGTAAAGTTACAAGGATGCATATTTTTTTGGTAACGAAAAGAGTATACAAACATTCAATTTTGATCCTTACCTAAAATAAACAACAATTTACTTTATTAAGACTAAGTTTAAGAATGAATAAAAATGATAATCCTAAAACTTATAGACTACTTAGTCTCTTCAAATATAAATCGAATATTCTCCTTTTATGGATTTTGTGGGTGTAATCCGCTGAAAACCCTCACGAGACAACACTCGTCCTCTAGGGTAACCTAGGGGTTTAACGGCTTGTTGCACGTGCTAAGTGCAACCGTGATTCCTACGAAAGTGAGTTAGCTAGATTAGTTTTTTCTTTTTCTTTTTGATTTTTACTCGAGGACGAGCAAAAAGATAAGTGTGGGGGTGTGATTGGTAGTGAAAAATGCATATTTGTCATCATATTTACCATCACATTTTCATATTTATTCATATAATTCTGCACATTTACTAATATTTTGTTTTTTAATGTGTGCAGGCCCTGAGTATTGAATTAAATAAAGAATTAAAGCTTAATGAAGCCCAAAAGCCCATATCCAAGCCCAAGTCCAAGCCCAGGTGCAAAAGTGCAAATACAAATTGTAAAAATTGCAAATACTACAAAGAGGGAAAGGATAGAATTCTATTCTACCCTAAATGCTTGGTGGATGAGGATAAATAAGAGTGCAAGGATGAGATTCGTTTTTGAAGGGATTTGGATTTAGGGTAACTTGATTTCTAAGTTATCTCGAAAATTCAAAATGAAGAGCCAGGATCCAGCTTCTAGAAGCATACGCCCAGATGGACAGACCAGGAGAAGCCACGCGCCAAAGCGCGTGGCCATCTGCCACTGTATGGCCGCGGAAACGCGGCCCAAGCCGCGTTTCCGCAGCAAACAAGATGAGTCCAGGGAACAGATTTCGTGGAGGAGTTATCCGGGACTCTATCACCTTCTACACCTATAAATACCCCTGCAGACGCAACAGGGAGGGCATCCAGAGAAGATTAGGGTTTTTCTTTAGCTTTTTCTTAAATTTCTGTTCGTTGTAATTTCGTTTTAAAGGCTTTGTGGAGAAGGAGGAGCTTGTATTTGGAGACATACTTTCGAATAATGGTTACTTTCTTTTGCATATTTAATTCTTGTCAATTTTTATTTCTTTTCTCTGCGATTAATTGCTTCGGTTTCATCTGTGATCTCTTGTTTTGCTTCTTCTTCTTTTCTTCTAATTAAAAAAGAAAATAAAAAACAATATAAAAAAATAATTATAAAAAAAAGATGATGTCTAACTAATTCTTTGTGTGGTTTGCTGATCTCTTAAGCAACCCTAGGGCAAGTTAGGATTTGAATCGATTGATGACCAGTTTTTAGAAACCCTAGGTCTAAAGATTTTTTTTTCTTGAAGATTAAACTGATGATTAGATTTCTTAATATAGGTTGTACATTTAAATAACTCCTCATGCCTTCATACTTAAGAACTAGGACAGCCTAAATTTAAGATTAGTCTTTTCTTAAGCTGTACTTAGATGTTAGGATGAAACATTGTTTAGTTTTTGATAATGCAACTTAGTTAGATTCTAGTATCATATTTTCTTGCTTGAATCACTCTTAATAATCTAGGGTAAATCACATTTTTCTCAAGATGAAATTCAACATCCAAGACTTGCATGGTGGGTTGTGGTAGTAGATCAGTAAAACCACACTTTTTTATTCATATACACTTCAAATCTAACCCCTTCTTTGTTTTATTCAAAGCATACAGAGGAATCGGCCGAAAAGCTTGCATCGCATCCTTCCCTGAGGATCACGACCCGCTTTGGCCCTTGCTACAGCGGATAGCATTGAGACTAAGAACTCTACAACTCATTCTTCTTATTTACAAATTCTAAAATCTCAATCAGGCGTGCAGACTGTCTTCTTCATCTTCCTCCTGTAGTCCAGCTGGGATCTAGGCCATAAAGACCTCAACATCAGTTAGAGCTTCCCTCAGAGCTTCTCTTGTTGACTTTGATAGTCTCAGGAGCTCGTAAAGGATGATCCTGGCCGGAATATTGGCCAGTTGAGTCAGGATGTCAAAGCGGTAAGGTGTTGAAGATCCTTCCGCGTTGTCCTTCGGGGGACCCTTGGAATACCGAAGCTCCTTCTACTTCTCCACAGGTTGCTTTGTGGATGGCTTGGTTGGATCTGGAGTAGGTTTCGGTAGATTTGCCACCAACTCATCATATTTCTTCAAATACGACTGTCCCGAACGAGTTTCAGCCACAAGCTGTGCATTCAGTTCTGCAGGAAGGACGATTGTCTCCTCTTCTGAATCGGTTAGTGAGGGGACATCAGTCTCTACTTCCCGGGAAGAGGCGCACACGACATTACAAGGTGAAGCTTTTACCTTGCCTTTGGACTTCCTGTTGGTAACAGTAGTCCACTGTTGGCCTTCCACAAGGTCTGGATGAACCCACATGATTTCTCCTTGATGCGTAGGAACATGCACGAGATCTCTCTTGCTGGTGATGCAGGTCTGCATTGATCATCCTTAGTTTTCTTTTAGGGATGGGAACTACTCCGACTGGTATCGGAGGTTAATCCCCGAACTGAAAAAATGACGTCATGTTTGCCGTCACTTTCTTCTGTTCTGGGCGGAGTTTAAGTAGCTCCGCATCAATTAAAGCTTGGAGGATGTCTTTGAAGATGTAACAGCTCTTGAGAGGTTGCCCCAAATCCTATGATACAACAATAGTTGGGATTATCGATCTTGCCGACTTTCTCAGAGCGTCTAACTTCAAGAAGCTTCAATCTGTTATTCTTGTTGAGTAACTTGAATAATGAATCAACATACTCGTCTTTGAAGGAATACTGCCTGTTGGCGTATAGCTAACTTGAAGAACCACCCCTTCTGGTCGACTGAGATTTAACGGGAGACTTTGTCTCTGTTGCCAATGTATCTTTCCTTTTTGATTGAAAAGATACTTTGGTGCACTCCTTGTCATTTTTCGGGTCTGGGTCTATTCTCTTCTGCCCTAACCCTGGCGACAATCTCTTTTTCCTGTTCATCTTGTTGGACCAATTGCTTCCAGGTGCGGCTATCAGCAACTCCTATCTGGAATAGGAGCGAAGTTTTTAATTGTGACGACATGTTTCCACCTGGGTGGCCTGGGTCATACCGCTACGACATCGGAGCGCCATCTTCTGAAATTTCTCCACGAATGCTTTAACCGACTCTCCCTTTTGTTGCTTTGTTGCCAGGAGAATTGGCATGGTAACATTCAAATTGTCTTCGAAGAAGCGTGAAAGGAAAAGCTTCTCCAAATCACCCCAGTTCTTGATGGAGTCTTTAGGGAGTTTCATGAACCATTCAAAGGCGAGTCCTTTCAGAGTGCCTATGAACAAACGCGCTAAGATGACATCATTTGCTATTTATGTTCCCTATTTGAGACTTACAGTAGTAGATATGTTGGTTCGGTGACCCTTTGTCGTCAAAGGCCTGTAGGGTTGGAGCTTTGAACTTGGAAGGATACGGGATAAGATCCCATTCTACCAAGTATGGCCAGACCACTCCTGTTTCTTGGAGGCCTTTCCGATTGGTAAGGGCTTCCAGATGCTATTCTACTTTATTCATTCTTTTAGAATGGGTGCTCCCATTCTCTAGATTGCCTCCCTCTTCAGATGAAGACTTAGAGGACTCGGAGTGGGACTGTTTCTCCTCCTCTATATGCACAGAAGATGAACTCTCTCCTTCTTTCCGCTTGCCTTGAGACTTCTTAGAAGAAGTTTTGGCCTTCGACTTCTTCTTGTCCTCAAGCAATTGTGCAAGCATCTGCTTGAGGGTATTGATAGATTCTTGTTGAGCGCGAATCATATTGAATTGTTCCCTCTAGACCTGGGCTTGTTGTTCTAAGTGCCTGGTCATCTCCTCAGGAGTGTTCTCCATATACACGAAGGCTTTCTTCTCGACAGAAAAGTTCGAGGCCTGTGATTTCGCGATGGCAGAGTGTGATTCACTTACTTCAATGCCCCGGGCTAGGGCACTGTAGTCAACTGGGGCTACTACGCCGGTTCGAGTGCGGGTATGACGGTACACTCCTTCCGGTTCGTTATCAGACTCATCAGAGCTTACTGCCAGTTATTTTCTCGTACTGCTTGGCGTAGTGCTTGGACCTGCCATGTTTGCAGTGACTTCGGGATACTCCGTGTCAGAGAAGGTTCTCTTTCTGTGGGAAAGATGCTTTTTGGTTGATCAGGAAGTTAAGATTAATCGTCTGAATATCGACTGCTTGCTTACATGTGAGCTGCAGCGACATTCAGAGAGCATTGTCGTGATGAGTCATTCACAGCAACAGAATGTAGTAATCTGATTAGCACTCCTTTCCTTTGTCAAATAATCCCTTAGATCTGTCGAGGGGGATCCAAGAGATTAGGCTCGGGTCTTTGAGGGCTTTTCAGCTTCTGAGAGCCATCCTTGCATTTTAATTCTGAAACGCAGGGTTCAGAAACGCGGAGCTCACGTTCCATAGAACAAACGCGGCTCTCATATTGCGACTTTGAGATGTGGGTCCCGTGCCTCTGCTGAGAAGAGACGCGGATCTTGCGTTGCTGATTGTCGCATCTGGCTGGTGACACTTGAGAAACGTGAATCTTCTGAGTCCTGCGTTCTGTTGTAGAGACGCGGGTCTCATGTCTCTAAGAAGAGGCACGGACCTCGCGTTGCTGAACGTCACATTTGAGAAGTGAAACCTCAGAAACGCAAACTTTTTGGGCTCCACACGCGGACTTTGTGCGTCTGACGTAACTCAGAAGAGACGTGAGCCTGAGCCTCGCATTCTGTATCTGCTGGACAGATAGTTGTTCAAGATTCTTGCGTCTATAGTTGACGCGCGTGTCGCCTCTGTCGACGTTCGGCGTTCCGGTTACGCTGTACGGATTGTTGGGAACCCATGGTAACCTGGAGCTGAGGAAGAGAACAGACATGGCCGGGTTGACCGTCAACAACATTGACCTCACGGGTCTCGTGGGAGACACTGACACGGCTCTTACGCGTGATACGACTAACCATGATGCTCTCTTCACAGACCACATTCGGGGAAGCTTTTGAAGGAACCCGAGAGCGGATTTCTGAAGAAACCTTGCGAGGGGTTTTGGAGCCGAAAGAGAGGAACTCTTCATACTTTGCCTAGTCGAATTTTATGGCAAGCGATTCGGCCATTCTTCCCATGCAGGTGACGTCACCTTGCGCCACGACTTGCTCATCAGTAGAGAAAGTGTTCCCCAATGGAGTCGCCATGTCTTGTTTGGTCCGAAAAAAATTTAGGGGATTGTAATAAAATTTTCTTGAATCAAATGAAAGAATACAACAACCCCAAAAAATTTTGATTATAAGAGAGAGAAGATATTCAAGCTCAAATCTTCTCTTTATTTAATGTTGGGTTCTTGATGTAGCGGTAGAAGTGAATCTTGTTTTTCATTGACTAGGTAAACGTCACTATCTTCTGGGAGATCTCCTCTTCGGACTATGGACGGAGTAGCACAGCTCCTGTCCAATAAAATCTCAAAGAGACTTGAGGTAAGAGCAAAATTATGCTCAGCAAGTTGCTAGAAGAGTTGAACTCTTTTGTATTCCTCACCTAAAGATTCTGATTTTTTTCAAAACTTCCGACCGATTCTAATTTTTATGACCCCTCTTCAGTAGTAAACTGAGCTATTTATAGGGGTTTCATAGGTAAAACTGTACCCTAAAAACCCTCCATAATGGGGGTTAACTTCCCTCATTACATGGGCAATAATTGACCCAGTATGAGGGCAGTTATAACCGAGATGTAGAGTTTCTCTGTAATCGGAATGCGGGCTTCGAGCCTCGCATTTCGAATGCCGACTCTGAACCTTACTAGATGCGGGTTTCGAACTCTACCAGACGCGGGCTTCAAGCTCTGCGTCTTGATATTACAGTGATGTCGAAACGCTAGTTTCGACCCTCGCGTCTTGATACTGCAGTGATGTAAGGACGCGGGCTTCGAGTCGTGTCGTGGTCATGACAGTGCAGCTGAGACGCGGGTTTCGACCCTCCCGTCTTGGTACTGTACTGATATTGAGGCGCGGGGTTCATGCTCTGCGTCTTTGCATTTACACAAGTGGCTATGATTAGCCTCACGTCTGGAGTATAGACTCTGTCCTCTGATAACTTATCTTCAGTGATTTTTAGATAGTCTACATATGTGATTTTACAAAGTGCTGCGTAGAAAATGTGAAAAAGTATTGTATCTTGGGAGACCAGCGTCCATTATCCCATGAACACCATAGCGGGGGAAATATTTGTCTTAAGGAGATTCGCTTTACATGTACTTCACTCTAAAATCTAGTTTTATTTTGTTACCATGTTCGTTTGTACCAACGTTTAATGTTGCAGGAATCATTGAATTTCAATATACTCTCTATTTATTTGAACTAACATTCTTATTGCATGAATTATGCTGAATAAAATATTTATGCTAGAATATTTATTTTAATAAATATTATTGTTAGATAAATTATTGTTGAATTGTTTAGCTTGTTGATTTATTGTTAATACGAGACTGACTGAATACCAATCTAATTGGTGTCTAAGAAAGAGATTTGAAAACTGATTATGTAATTAAGGAACGTTCAATTGAACAAAAAATCTCTCACCTGATTTTCATGGACATGGTTGATTAGACCGATTAATCTTGATCTTGAATTGGATTGTCAAGAAAAAAAATCTTAAGACAATTAAGCTTTTTCTAGTGCAGGTTGCTTAAGCAATTGATTTTTATTTTATCGAGATTTCAGATCTCTTAATTCCTGTTCTACAAAATACTAACAGGAGATTTTTTTTTCTAAGAGTTTATTTCGAAAGTTGTTTAATAATATTTGTTTTTCTTAAAATTTTCGAGGACGTATATTGAAATTGCTAACTTCTACTCTGTATTGAATCGTAGAAAATATCCGATACTCTTCAAGAGAGTATCAGTGGAGGACTAAGAGTACCAAACCAGACTACGATGTCAGCTTCTCTTCCTACTTTGAAGATGGAGAATGCCAGCACTAAGAAGTTCGTCTATGACATTTTCTTGGTCTTGAATGGTGTTTAATATGACTGTGAAAAATAAGCATGTTTGTAGCATACAAAGTCAAGATTGGGAATCACTCAACAAAAATATAAAGATTCTAAAATTCGATCAAGACGGAGAATATAAATCAAATGAATTTAATAAGTTGTGTGCTAACTTTGATATCATCTACCAAACCACAGCACTATATATTCCTCAGCAGAATGAGATTGCTAAAAGAATTCACCGCTAACTTAGTTGACTACCAGTGAGGCGTCACAGTGAACTTCGAGTGCGGTGACCCCTAGAGTGATAGCCGCTTGGAATCCAGCTAAGACAACCTCGTACTCGGCTTCGTTGTTGGATGCAAGGAAGCCTAGGGTAAAGGACTGTTCGATGATGGAGCCTTTCGGGGTGGTGAGGATAATTCTAATGCCTGCCTCCTTATTGTTTGAAGCTCCATGCATATTCAGAATCCATCCTTCGAGTTGGTCGGCGTGCTCTATGGCTCCCAAGGTAAAATCAGTAATGAAGTCAGCAAAGACCTGGCTTTTGATTGTTGTTCTTGGCTCATATCTGAGTTCATAGGATCTTAGCTTAGAAGCCCATTTTGATATTCTATCGGTCGCTTCGGGATATTTCACGATGCTCCTCAGGAGATGCTCAGTGAGGATTGTAATCGGAAAGGTTTGAAAGTAGTGATTAAGCTTCCCCAAGATGATGAAGAGAGCTAGCATCAGCTTCTCTAGCCTTTGGCATCTGGTTTGGGGCCCGTTCATGGAATGGCTGACATAGTACACCGACATCTGGACGCCTTCGTCCTCCCGGACCAAGGCTCCACTCAGCGCTGATTTCGAGATGGCGAGGTAGTAGAGATATAGCGTCTCTCTCAAGGGAGGCTTCGACAGTAGGGGTATGAGACCAAGTGCCTTTTCAACCCCGAGAAAGTTGTCCGTATTCTTCATTCCAGCGTAAGTCAGCTCTATTTGTTCGTGGATCAGCTGATGAACCGATTGAGAGCTGCAAGACATTTGTTCAGTATCTGGACCTCCTTCACACAGGTAGGTGGCCTCATGTTCAGAATTGTAGATATCTGATCGGGGTTACCCTCGATACCCCGTTGGGTGATCAAATATCCTAAGAGCTTCTCGATAGCCACTCCAAATGTACACTTCTCAGAGTTGAGCTTCACCTTCTATTGCCTAAGGAGATCGAAGACCTTGTCTAGATGTTGGAGGTGATCTATACGCTGTACACTTTTCACCAACATATTATCGACGTACACCTCTGTGGTGCCCGATAAGGTCCTTGAAGACTTTGTTTATCATCTGCTGAAAGGAAGCTCCCGCGTTCTTGAGTCCGAAGGGCATCACCTTGAAGCGGCAGATTTTTCGATCAGTGGTGAAGATCGTTTTGTCTTCATCTGATGGGTGCATCTTGATTTAATTATAGCCGGAGTAAGTGTCCATATAGCTAAGGAGCTCCTATCTTATTGTAGCCTCGGCTTCTTGATCGATCCTCGGGAGGAAACAGTCCTTTGGGCAGGCTTTGTTGAGGTTTGTAAAGTCGATGCTGACTCTCAACTTCTCATTCTTTTTATTCACGAGGACGGGATTAGAGAGCCAGTCGGGGTAAAATTGCTCGGATGAAGCCAGCTTGGAGTAGGCGATCAACTTCATCGCCGATGGCTCGACTCTTTTCTTCGTTCATTCTCCTAGACTTCTGATTTACTGGCTTAGCGTCCGCCTTGATGGAAAGCTTGTGACAGATGACCCCGGGGTCAATTCCAGGCATGTCGGTGGGTGACCATGCGAATACATCTGTGTTTTTAAATGAGAATTGTTTGAATAACATCTTCTCCCGCGGGTGCAGGCTTGAGATGAACCGGAGGGTTCATTCGGGGTGATGTGGGTCTACCAGAACAATTCTGGCTCTTCCTCGTTCTTGCTATCAGGATTTACCGATTCGGTAGGTGATGAAGTACACCTAGAGGGGGTGAATAGGTGTAAGGCTAATCTAATGAGAATTAAAAACTAAATGCAACACACTTTGTGTAACCAACGAGTGTAGCCGAATTTCCAATGAAGGATTCTGGACTATCTACTCTAAATTCCTCTAAATAAGAGTTGAGGTGCTATATGAAGCTCTCTTGGTTAAACACAAGTATAGGCACACAATCAAACCAAGCATGTATATGATATGAACAATATGAACAATGCACAATGTAAGAGAGAGAGTTAGAGAAAGTGGATCAAACGCACCAAGATATGTTTCGAGGTTCGAGCACCCAGCTCTACATCGCCGCCTTCACACAGAAGGATTTCCACTATAGCGTCCACACAGGACTTCCCACATAGGGAACCTCCACTGAGGATTTGGGTAATACAAACTGGGAGTACACAACTCCTCTCTCCAACAATAATACCTCTCACTAGAGGCAAGGATTAACATAAATTACCTATACACTTAGAGGGATGGGCACTTAGCCAAACAACAATCAACCTCTCACTAGAGGGATTAGGCTCAAGGCCAACACCAACAACAATCACCTCACACTTGAGGAATTCCAACTCAATCTCCACTATCACCTCTCACTAGAGGGATACAAACACAACCTCCACTATCACCTCTCACTAGAGGGATATCAACACAATCACCTCTCACTAGAGGGATTCACAAATCAAGGAGGGTTACAACACTTAAGTGATCACAAAGACCACAAATCACTTCTTTCTCACAAAACAAGATTCTAATAGATAGGATAGATATGATATGTTCAAGTGTGAGAATATAAAGAGTTTGAAATTAAAAACACAAAGAAAAACTCCAGGAAAAAACTCTAGATAGAAATGTAAATGAAGATCAAATCAATTCCCAAAGACTTTTCTTTCTTTGATTTTTTCAACCCTTTAAAACAAAATAAAGATCAAACCTTTAAGCCCAAAACTCTTTTAAAAACTTGCTGAAAGATTGAAAATTTTGCTCTTAAAATTCTTAATTGAAAGCAGCTCAAATGTGGGGTATTTATAGCGCCAAATGAAATCTGCCCGTTGGCAGCAGGAAAGGGCATTTTTGCCCTTCCGGTCGACCGGCCCAACGATCACTTTTATGACCGTTGTGCCTTCGGTCGATCGTCCGATCGACTGGGACTGGATACAGAGAGCAGCAGCTCTCTGCCAGTCGACCGGCCCGGTCGACCGGGGCCTTTTCCAGAGAGCAGACCTCTCTTGACGGTCGACCGCCCGGTCGACCGGCCCACCAGCCCAGGCTGCGTGCACGTCCTGTGCACGTCGGTCGACCAGACCGGTCGACCGACTTCTGCTACGGTCGACCGGTCCGGTCGACCGGCAGACAGCCAGTACAGACACTTTAGGATTTAAAAACTTGGGTTTATCTTCTATTAAATCCCATAAAATCACTTAAATTCCACAAAAATCAGTTCATATTAGATCTTTGAAATACAAATATGTGTGACAAAAATTCAACACATATTATAACTATTTGAACCACACACGTGTAAGACATAGAGAAGAGCGGTCAAGCTCCTCAAAATGAGATACACTCAACATGAATATATATATATATATATATATATATATATATATATATATATATATATATATATATATATATATATATATATATATATATATATATATATATATATATATATAGAGAGAGAGAAGAGAGAGAGAGAGAGAGAGAGAGAAGATGTTAAGCTTCCCTTGCATATAAGCAATACATATCAAAACATTTGATACCAACTTATGATACCAATAGAAAATAAATAAAAATTTTTAAGATATCAAAAGATATTAATTGAAAATATCTTGCAAACTTTTGATACCAATGAAAATGAAACATTGTATGTTTTTAATACCAATTGAAATACATATGTATATTGTAAATCATGATACCAATTGTAAACATTTTGTAATTTTGATACCAAATGAGAATATTTTATAATTTTGATATCAATTGAAAGTGAAAACCAAATATTTTTAAGTAAACATAACTCATTTCAATGTGGATACCAATTTAAAATGAAATATGATACCAATTGAAAAACAAACCAACTATTTTGTTAAATAATTCATTTTGCAATAAAGATACCAAATTTTAAAATAAAGTCAATTTAAGATTTTTGATACCAATATTGAAAATGTTAGCATATTCCAAATTAAAATATTTTTTTATTAAGTGCATAGGAAACCAATTGAAAATAATATACCAAATAAAATCATTTTTCATCTTAAAGAGTGAGAGTAAGATATCAATTGAAAATACAATCGATTGAAAAATAAAACATGAAGTTTTCGCCCCTTTATGAAATACCAATGAAAATGATGCATAAGTGATCGTACACATATTTTGCATTCTTTTCATTACACTCTTACATTTATCGTGTAATAAATCAGCTAACTTCTTTGTCTTAAATGTCTATTTTGTAGAAGATAATAATAAAGAGAAAGAGGATTAAGTCAAATAAATACCAGTTAAAATCAGATTTAACTGGATCTATTTGGTTAGCTGAGGATGATCACATATCTAGTTAGAAGAAATTAAGGATTGGGACAAATGTTTAGCTGAAGATCAGAGCAAATCAGAAAGATAACACTAAGTAGAAACCAGTAAAATTCAGATTTCTATAAATCCATTTTGGTTAGCTAAAGATCAACCGAGGATAATATCAAATACAGAAGGATAAATGGATAGAGAGAGATCAACGGATGAGATGAAGCAAGTTTGACTCGGATTCTGTCTAAATACATTTTAGTATTTGAATCATAACTTTTGCTACCGAATCTCAAATCTAATGATTCAAGATGATCCAGAAAGAAGATTTAAAGGGCTACAACTCTTAAGTTAATCACTATTTCTAATTCTGTCATTTGATAAGTGATATTCAGTAATCAACACGTCAACAAGCTGCAGATCAGAACTGAATATCTACATCAAATCAAGTTTGGAGATAAGGGAAATATTCATATTCAGAAATATCCAGCTTTTCCTATTTTCATACTCCTCTAACCTCTGCATTTCTCCTATAAATATCTGCAATCTCAAAGGCAAAAGAAGGACCAAGCAGAGAATAGAATTTAGACTAATTTGTAGTTTGTAACTTAGGTCTTTATTTTTTTTCATGTAATTTTTGTTTTATTTATGTAACTGAGAGGAGAGGATACTTTCATGGAGGAATGAGAGAAAGCTTGTACTGAAGGTGACACCAGTGTAAGTGATCTTTTCTTCCATTGTTATTTGAATCAAATCGAGGTTTCCTTTTCTTTTCTACTCTTATTTTTATTTGCTTTCCTCTTTTGTGTTTGTGGATCCAAATGAAACCGATAGCCTCGAAGTTGCCTTCTCCTTGCAAGTACCGTTGATGGCTTATGGTGATGGACATCCATTTTTATGGTAGTATAGCTTGCCCCTTCATTTCATAGTGTAAATCAGGAATGGGGAAGATCTCATCTGCCATGCTTCGCTCGCCTTCAAAGAAAGGTACATCGTTGATATGGGTGAAAGGTAAACATGTGCAGAAGAGGTAAGTATGTTTTTTAGGTTTTAGTTTTTCTTTCTTTTCTTGTAACTTTTAGTGCAGATCATCAACACCATAATCACCCAAATCTCTTTCACTCTTTCATTTTCTTTGTACATATCACTTCTATTTTCTCCATCTTCTCATTCTACCACTTTCTCACTAACTCACTTTAACCTAATTTTCTCTTTTTCTTTACAAGAACTAAAAGAATAATTTTAACCATCATTTGTATCTTAAAAGAAAACTTACTAAAAAAGCTTCCATCGCTAGTCCCTTCTTGTGGATCACGACCCGCATAGCCACTTGCTATTGCGGTAGAATTGAACACTTGCACTCTTTATTTTAAAGTTCTGAAATTCTGTATTTTGTGTGCAGGTTCTAACTCAATCAATAAGCTTGTATAAAATACCAATTTAAAAACAAATAGTCATGAAGGAGTAAATCAAGTTTAGCATAAACATAATTTGTGCTATAAGATATAATGATATAGTAAGCATAATCAAATCATGTATATATGTATGAATAAGTAAATACCAATAGAAATTGATACTTTTTGAAGTTTTGAAGCATATTTATATTGAAAATCAAAGATGAGTATACAAACATGAAAATATCAATTGGGATACCAATTGAAAATATGATGAGAATCAAGTGTATAACTCATACGTAACTCACTTTCATGCACATGTTTAAATTGATTTTCAATATGAGCATACAAGGCATGGTCGCCCATCCAACCACCCATTGTTGGGTAGGGGTTTTCAAAAATAAGTTTGAAAATAAGTTTAGCATATTTGAAAACTCTTTCAAAATGAAGAAATACGTAACTAGTTTTATGAAAAACTTGAAAATTAGTATGAAATCCTTCAAGTAAGGAATAAAACAAGAATATTTTCTACGAAAATCACTGATTAGGGAAGGATAGTGTGAAGTTTTTGCACAAGTATTATGTAAAAGAGGAAAGGTTTAGAGTCAACCTTTAGTGCTTGATCACTTCATAATATAGTTAATATGATTGATGTATCCTTTCCAATCTCCGTTATAGCAATGGCTATACCGGGTCGATCCTCGAGGAGAGCTCACGATGGAAGTTTTACGGTCCTTAGTGAAGAAAAGAAAACAAAGATTCTTCTTTGTATTTACACAAATGCAAGAAGCATGGAAAAGAAAATGAAAGAATTGGTGGATTTGTGCATAATGGAAAAGAAATCAAAAGAACTTTGGAAAGTGTATTGCTAAGAAAGAAAGCTATTGAAGAATTCTTGGAAGAAAACTTTGGATGAGAAAGACCATGGCTAGCTAACTTTACCACTTCGCTAACTTACTAAGCTCAATGGTGATGCTTGATTGCCTCATGTTGATTCATTGGCAATAGAGATCACTTTGCTTGTTTGTTCAAGTACTTTACCGTTTGGAAGATGAGTGTTCCTTTAGGTCTTAGCTTGTAGCCTCATGTTGATTCATTGGCTCTCAAAATAGATTTTCAATAATGAACTCTAGGAGTGACACTCAAGGGATTCTAAGGAAGAAGATACAACATTCAATTAACATTCAAGACATAACAACAAATTAGCTTGAAGTAAAGAAGTTGTTCTACAAGTAGCATATGTTTGGTGATCCATCTCCATGTTCCATCAAGGCTCTTGTTCTAGATAAGGCTCTAAATGAGGCACACATGAGTCATATGGAGTTTGAACAAGCATTTACCAAGTGAAAGCAACTCTACTTCCTTGGAAAGCAAAAGAAACTCTAACAATGCGAGTATAGAAATTAGCAATCATCCAAAGAGATAGAAGTTAGCTAGGTAAGTTGTTAGCTAGCCATGTAAGAGAGATTTAGCTATCCATTGCACAAGAAACAAAACAACAATTCATGATGTAAAGCAATAGAAGTAAAGCAATAGAAATGCACTAGAAGTAAAAAAAGAAAGTAAAGCAAAGTAAAGCAACGTACTAGAGATTGTAAAGAGAAGAATGAAGCTTTGATTAATCCTTGCTTACAAGTAATGTCACCTCCTTGCTTACAAGCTTTCAACAGCACTCTCTTTTCTCTCTTTGACAAAATCTCTAGGAGGAAGAAGAGGGAGACTAAAACCTAGAGAATACTAGAACAAAATACAAGACTTTCCCCTAATTTCTCCTCTCTCTTCTCTACTCTCTTGTGCAAGCCCTGGTCCTGTATTTATAGGCCTCAGAGAGAAGCATCTAGAGCCCAGGTTGTTGGAGAGAAATCTGGGCCCTAACCACCCTGTAACTGCCGCAGATACGCGGGAAAGCGCGGCAAAATCTTGGCTGTTCAGGCCAGATTTTCTGGTACAGGTTTGTTATGAGTTTGTTATCCACGTGGCCTTCTGGAAGATTGAGTTGGCGCGAGGATCTCTCCTGATTCTGGATTCAAACTTGGGCTCTTTTGGGCTTTAAATTAATCTCTTTAATTATTGCTAATTAAAGAGATTTTGGGCCTTTTCTCTTTTAAGATGTGGACCTGCAAAAATAGAGAGAATATGATCAAAAAATCATATTTTATTAACAATTTGCATGGTATGAAAGCGGTAAAATATGCAAATATGTATAACAATCACACCCCCATACCTAGCTTTTGCTCGTCCTCGAGCAAAACAAGAAAAGAAAGAAAAAGAAAATCCTAACTAGTTTATTACACCACTTTCGCAGGTGACACGATTGCACTGAGCACGTGCAACAAGCCGTTAAACCTCTAGGTTACCCTAGAGGAGGAGTGTTGTCTCCTGAGGGTTTTCAGCGGATTGCACCCACAAAATCCATAAAGAAAAATAAAAGGGTTTAGTGAAAATTTTGATCCATGTTTTAAAGATTCTCCCTTAAGTTATAGGTTTCAGGTTACTCTAAAATTGTCATTCCTCTTATAAGCGTCTATTTGGAGTTTTATTTTCAACTTAGGTTAAGATTTTAGGGAAAAGATCAAAAACCGGATTTTGCATCCATCCTAGGATATATACATCTATAAATATGAAGGATCTTTCTTAGACTAAGTTCATTTATTTACTAATATATATAATATTTTTTTTCTCTCTTTTTTTTTATATATACAATTTTTATTTATTTACATTTCCTTAGCATCCTTAGGCTTTCTAATTTACCCTTGTAGCGAGTCTCTTACCGATGACTCCCAAACCAGACGGTCTTAGGGCACCAGATGAGAAAACATCCCTCGGGTTCGATGACTCAAGTAAACTAGGCTACGAAGGAATTTAAGGACTTAACCACCTTTAGGCGTGATAGGTAATGCTTCTTGAGGCACGACTAACCAGCTTAATCAATGGCTAAGTATTTATTATTTATTTATGTACATCTTTTTTTTTCTATATATATATATTTTTTTTTTATTATATATATATGTAACTAAAATCACAAAGTCTTTGATTAATCCTTCAATATGTTTAATGTATATATTCTAAAAAAAGAATTAAAATCTAGTAATTTTTCTAATCCTTTATTACTTAACCTAAAAATCTAACAAAACTCTGCTTTTCGACTTATAATTCGAAATCTTAGTTTAGAGCTTCCTTAATCCCTAAAGTTAAGTTTGATTCTTTAGACATGGATCAAGAATTTCCTTTTTTTTTTGTTTTTTTCTCTTTTTTTTATTTTTCTAAAAGAAAATAAAATCTAACAAGAAAATAGAAAATTTACAAAGAAAGGTAAAATCTAAAAAAAAAATAAAAACCTAAAAAGAAACTGAAAATCCTAAAAATAAAAATAAAAGGCCTAAAAAGAAAATGAAAAATCCTATGTTAGCATCTACCCCCATACCTATCTCATGCATTGTCCCCAATGTATGCAAGATGAAATGATGCATGAAATAGGTAAAGGATAAAACTACTCCCTCGTCGTTTTGGACTAGCAGTGGTGCTAGGTCCAGCAGACTGTGAACGTCTCAAAGCTGCCTCCATACTGTCTAACCTAGAGGATTGCTCCTCTACCTTCTTTCTAAGACGAACCTGCCCCCTAAAGATTTTCTTCATGCCCTTCCAGATAGTGGACATGAAGGCTCGAGTTTCAGATGGGGGGTCCTGCCTCCAAAATTGTGGCTCATCTATTGCCTCTAAGCTTTCCGCCGAAGAAGACTCCACCGGAATATCTTCGGGTTGGACAGTAGGAGTCCAAACCGCATGCAAGCAACCATTATAAGAACTGGTGGGTCTTTCTGCGATAACAAACACTCGGTCAAAGGTATCAAACACATTGGCTGGTATGAAATGTTTACACAAACGTGTAATCAAGACTGGATGGGAATGCTTGGCACCCCGAGTGCGGGAGGAATTAGCAATAATCGCGTGAAAAATGGCCTTATTCAAACAAACCGTGTGTTGTCGAGTCATTAGATCATGAATAATTTGTAACACTGGTCTGTTAAAGGATGTGACATGTTCGAGCCCTAAAATGTTGCGTTGGATCCAACGTCCCACGCAGTACACATTTCTAAAGGTCGTATTGGCTTTGAGCCCACGATCCTGCTCTATGCAACGAGCACCCATGATTGTCATATAGTCTATCAATGGCAAAGGGTTGCTATGATAGGAGTGACTTGGGACATGAGTAATTTCCTCAAGAAGAGGAATTGTGACAACGATGTCCCCTAATGGCATATGGACTACAAATTGGTATGTCTCATAACTCACAGATGCATAATCAAGTGCATTATAGAATGTAGAGACTAGTTCAGGGCAGTAATACGCATCAGTTTCATTGATATCGTAAACCAAAGAATACCAATTCCATGCACGCAAGCGATCAACAAATATGTGCCCATACCCCCCATGATCATTCAGAATTTTTGAAAAGTCTTTCTCTACAAACACATTTGGAGCCATGTGCAATAATGAAAATTAAAGAAATGGATCTAGAGATAAAAGATCAAACCACCCCCGGAGTTCGTGGGGGAAATCCAAAGGCAGATGTGCAGAAGGCACCAGAGACAGATTCTGGAAAAATGAGTACTATAGATGCCACCAGATGAAGAAATCGACCGGCCAGAATTTTGCAGATCTCCAGATGTGGCAAGAGAGCAGCAGATCTGCGGCTGGATTGAGGAAAATGCGGCAAAATGAGGGTTCCAGGGAAGCAGAAAAGTTCTGAGAGGTCGGCTCTGGAAGGAAGAGGCAGATCTGAGAGGGATTTGCGTTTGAGGGAGGAGGGGTAGGTGAAGAGAGTATTTATAGGAGGGAAAGAACAGAAGAGTTCCAATAATAGCCCTAGGTCAAAAGTGTATTTACAACCCTAGGAAAAGGAATAGAAAAATGAATGGAATCCTAGGGAAGATAGAATCCTAGGAATTTGAAATTCTTTTAAACACAAAATTCCCTCATTTTTTTTCTTTTTTTTATATTTATTTACAAAAAATGATCCCAAAATGATATGCAGGGAAAATTCGGGAAACTGTACATATGGAATGGTCACAAATAAACTGGGTCGCAAAGACCCAATTCATGAACTTCTTGTGACATGAATTCAATGGTAAGGAATGGCTTTAAACGTTGACCGTTCACAGTGAATTTGTTGCCATTATTTGGGTCAAGAATCTCGATCGCACCGTGTGGGAAGATATTTTGAACAATGAATGGCCCTGACCACCTGGTTCTCAATTTACCAGGAAAAAGGTGGAGTCGTGAATTGTACAACAGAACCTTTTGTCCAGGGACAAAAATTTTTCTGTGAATGGATCTATCATGAAAAAGTTTGGTTCTGTGTTTGGTGATCCGAGCATTGTCATATACCTCGTTTCTTAGCTCTTCTAGCTCGGATATCTGCAACTTCCTTAAAGCACCGGCTTTATCCAAATCCAAGTTCAACTGCTTTAAAGCCCACATAGCTCGGTGTTCTAACTCCACAGGCAAGTGACAAGGTTTTCTAAATACAACTCGATATGGAGACATACCGAGGACAGTCTTGTAAGAGGTCCTGTATGCCCATAAGGCATCAGTGAGTTTGATGGACCAATCCTTACGGTTCTGTCCAACGGTTTTCTCCAAGATGAGTTTTATTTGTCTATTCGTGACTTCTACTTGCCCGTTGGTTTGAGGATGGTATGCTGTGGATAATTTGTGAGAAATAGAATATTTGCGTATTAGGGCTTCAAAAGCCCGATTACAAAAATGACTCTCATTATCACTTATTATCGCACGGGGGCTCCGAAGCGAGAGATGATGTAGTCTCGTAAAAACTTGATAACAACTTGGTTGTCATTTGTCCTTGTTGGAATTGCTTCAGCCCATTTCGAAACATAATCTACGGCTACCAAAATGTATTGGTTACCATAGGACAAAGGAAAGGGTCCCATAAAATCGATGCCCCAGAGGTCAAAAATTTCAACTTCCAAGATGGGTGTAAGGGGCATCATGTCTCTCTGTGTAATTCTACCCGTCATTTGACACCTATCACAGAGCTTGCAGAAAGTGTATGCATCTTTAAAGAGAGTGGGCAAGTAAAATCCACTCTGAAGTACTTTCTCAGCAGTTTTTCGTGGACCAAAATGTCCACCGCAAGCTAACTTGTGACAAAATGTCAAAACACTCTAATGTTCATCCTCAGGAAGGCACCTACGTATTATGTGGTCAGGACAATATTTGAATAAATACGGTTCATCCCAAAAGAAGAACCGCATTTGACGCATGAAACGGTGTTTTTCCTGGCTTGACCAATGAGAAGGTATTTGCCTGGTAGCAAGGTAATTCACTATGTCAGCATACCAAGGCTCTCCACACATCACAAAAATGTGTTCGTCAGGGAAATCGTCATTAATCGGTATTCTCTCCTTAGGTGCATTTGGGATTCTAGACAAGTGATCAGCTACCACATTCTCAACGCCATTTTTATCTTTAATCTCCAGATCAAACTCTTGCAAAAGAAGTATCCATCTAATAAGTCTTGCCTTAGCATCCTTCTTTTGCATTAAATACTTTAGGGTGGAGTGATCAGTAAAAATTATCGTCCTGGACCCTAGCAGATATTGTCGAAATTTTTCCAACGCAAAAACAACTGCTAAAAATTCCTTTTCAGTAGTTGTATAATTGAGTTGGGCTTCATTCAGCGTTCTGCTAGCATAATAGATTACGTGTTGCCTAGTATCAATACGCTGCCCTAGAACAGCGCCTATAGCAAAGTCAGAGGCATCACACATAATCTCAAAAGGCTTGGTCCAATCTGGTGCAGAAATGATCGGTGCTGAGACAAGTCTACTCTTAAGCTCCTTCCATGATTTTTGACATTCCTCATCAAATATAAAGGGTACATCCTTTCCTAAGAGATTTGTCAAAGGTCTTGCAATGTTGCTAAACCCTTGAATAAATCGTCTATAGAAGCCGGCGTGCCCTAAAAATGACCTAATGTCCTTTAAGCATGTTGGTTCAGTGAGCTTCGTTATGACTTCCACTTTAGACTTGTCCACCTCAATTCCTATACGTGAAACCTTGTGCCCAAGAACAATTCCTTGCTTGACCATAAAGTGACACTTTTCCCAGTTAAGTGTCAAATTTTTCTCCATACAGCGTTGTAAAACCAGCTTCAAATGGTACAAGCATTGCTCAAAGGAATCCCCATAAATCGAAAAATCATCCATGAAAATTTCCAGAAATTTCTCCACCATGTCTGAAAAAAGGCTCAGCATGCAACGTTGAAATGTTGCGGGAGCATTGCATAGGCCGAAGGGCATCCTTCGGTATGCAAATGTTCCAAAAGGACAGGTGAAGGTAGTTTTGTCTTGGTCTTCGGGAGCGATCGGGATTTGATTATATCCTGAATATCCATCCAGGAAACAATAGTACTCATGTCCTGCTAATCTCTCGAGCATTTGATCAATGAAAGGAAGAGGAAAATGGTCTTTACATATGGCAGTGTTCAACTTTCTATAATCAATACAAACTCGAATCTTCGTTGGAAGACGTGTTTGTATCAATTCTTTATTCTCATTTTCCACCACAGTAAATCCAGCTTTCTTGGGCACAGCTTGAACTGGACTTACCCACTGACTATCGGATATGGGATAGATAATCCCATTATCTAATAGCTTTAAGATCTCAGATCTAACAGCTTCTTGCATTATTGGGTTCAGTCTACGCTGTGGGTCTCGTTTTGGCTTGGCATCTTCCGTTAAATGAATCCTATGTTGAACTATGGAAGGACTAATCCCCTTGATATCAGTCATGGTCCAACCAATGGCTTCTCTATTTTCCCTTAACACAGTCAGAAGATCCTCTTCTTGTTGTTTAGTTAGATTGGATGCAATGATTACAGGAAAGGATTCCTTCTCATCCAAGTACTTGTACTTGAGATGGTCGGGAAGAACCTTAAGCTCAGAAGAAGGGACAGGATCTATTACTGGTTGTTCATGGTGCAAGGGAAGAATAAGGATGGAATTAGTGGTCCTTACAACATTTGATTCAACAATCTGATCAAGGTTGAAGTCATCAGACTCCAACTCAAATTCCTCTTCAGACTCATACTCAACCTCCTCAACATGTTCACTAGTTAAACCCTCGATCAAGTTCACTTCGAAAGAATCATTGTCCAGATCCCTAGGCTGCTTTCCCAGATGGAAAACATTCACCTCCTTTGTCATATCTCCAAATGTTAGACGCATTGAGCCATTTCTGCAGTTGATGATCGCATTTGCGGTGGCTAAGAAAGGAAGTCTGAGAATGACAGGTGTTTGTGCTCTGTGATTTTGTACGGGTTGTGTTTCTAGAACGACAAAGTCTACGGGGTAAATGAATTCCCCGACCCGTATTAAAACATCTGTAATCTCCCCCTTGGGAATCTTTACAGAGCGTTCAGCCAACTGTATCGTCATTTGGGTTGGATGAAGGTTGCCTAACCCTAACTGCTGATACACGGAAAAGGGGAGAAGATTGATGCTCGCGCCCAAGTCAAGCAAAGCCCTATTTATGGTGGTCTGCCCTATGATGCAAGAAATGGTTGGGCTCCCTGGGTCTTTGTATTTCACAGGGATCGGACCATTGAGCAGTTCACTTATGTTGGAAGCCAAGAAGACTTTTTAGGGACATTTGCTTTTCTCTTTTTGGTACACATTTCTTTTAGAAATTTGGCGTAGGATGGGACTTGTTGTATGGAATCAAGGAGAGGGACATTGATTTGAACTTGGTTGAATATCTCTCTTATCTTCTCCATGTGAGCATTCATCTTATGATTTGTAAGCCTATTTGGGAAGGGAAAAACAGGCTTATATATTTGCTCATCAACTTTTTCTTTTCCTTTTGACTGGGAAGTGGATGGTTGTGTGCTTGAAGAAGAATTGTCTTGAATGGGTTGGATTGGAACAGAAGGTGGTGGTCTTGACACAGATTTGGGAGGCTGATTTGATACCTTATTATCTACATGCTTCCCAAATCTAAGGATTTGAATAGCTTGACATTGGCTGGGGCCCAAGTCTTCAACTTCGTGCATGGCAAAATGGGTTTTGGGATTTGGCACAGGTTGGCTAGGTAGTATTCCTTTTTGTCTTTCAGTCAGAGAATTAGCCAACTGCCCTATCTGGATTTGCAATTTGTTCATGTCCTGCTGCTGATTGTTCATCATTGAAGCTTGGGTCTTGGATAAGGTCTCTATCATTTTCTCCAAATCAGAAATTCTCTTGTCTGAAGGGTTTGGTGGTGGATGATGCTGATACTGGGGCTGAAAATTTGCTTGGTAAGGCACAGGATTTTGATATGACTGGAATCTTGGTGGACTTTAGTATGAATGGACATTTGGTGGGTTCTGGTGGTAAGTCGGTGGATGAGACTGAGCAGGGTATTGTTGTGGAAATGGTTGCCTCGGCTGCTCAGGACCAGACTGACTCCAAGAAAAGTTTGGATGGTTTCGCCACCCCGGATTATATGTCTTGGAGTAAGGATTGTAAGTGGGTCTGGTGTATGCGGCATTCGTACTCTCCTGAAACATTTGAGTTTGATATACTGGACACTCCTCAAACAGATGATTCAGATCATGACAATAGGTACAACCCGGGTTTATCACAGATGATGGGTTGACCTGATTAACAGCAGAATTTTCCCTAGACTCTAGCAATTCAATCCTCTTCATCAATTGTGTTATTTTAGCTTCTGCAGCTATTGAGGATTCTATGGAGTGTAAACCTGTTCTGGAAGTTGTGGGTGTGGGTTTCTCAGTACATGACTCCCACTGGACTGTCTTTTCAGCTAAAGCCTCAAAAGATCCCAACCCTGATCTTCATCCTTCTTTAAGAATTCTCCTTGGCACATAGTTTCAAGGAGTGTTTTAGTCTGATAATCAAGCCCATCATAGATAATTTGGCACTGGCGCCATTTTTCTATACCGTGATGGGGACACAGGGCTATTAGGTCTTTAAAACGCTCAAAGTACTTCCAGAATGGTTCATTGACTTCTTATTTGAATTGCATTATATTTTTCCTCATAAGGGCTGTCTTATGGATAGGATAAAACTTTTTAAGAAAGACCTTAACAAAATCATCCCATGAAGAAATTGAGCTGACTGGGAGATTATAAAGCCACTTCTTAGCAATATCCTTAAGTGCGAAAGGTATAAACCTAAGTCTGACAGCGTCCTCGGTCAACTGGGAAATTCTCATCATAAGGCATACTTCTTCAAACTCTCGGATGAAGAAGTACGCATCCTCAGATTCTAGGCCATGGAATCGTGGAAGAGTGTTTATGAACTGCGGCTTTAACTCAAAGTTATTTCCATTGGTGTTTGGGAGGAGAATGCACGATGGAAGTGATGTGCGGATCGGGTAGAACTTGTCTTGCAACGACACGTTGTTGGTCATGACTGGGAATGTGTCAAGTGGTGGTGTATGTGCTAGTGTAGAAATTCTCACAAGCCTAGCAGAATTCGGATCTCGATACCACTCTTGCATACAAAATTACACAATCAACGTGCACCGATCACACAGCGAAAAATGAAAAATAACAAACAAGAAAAAAGAAAAATCAATCCAAGCTATCTAGGGTTCCTGGACCTAGACGACTCCTAACTGATTAGATCGTCCACAGGAGGTTTAGTGTAGACTCTGACTATAAGCAAATCAGCCAGGGAAGGGCAAGGTTGGTGGGAGGTTTTCCGTCAGAGACGTTCCTTAATTAAGTAACCAGCAACCTTCGGGCTTTCGGCCCTCAATCCCTTTCCTAGACACTAATTTTATAAAAGTCAATTTTCAACACTTTTCCCCCTAAGGATAATCTCCTAAGTGAGTCCGGATGTCCCTAGGGCCAGCGTCTAGCAGTTTTATTTAGAAGCTTAGGATTGTGAGTGCTTGGGAAAATGATTTGTGGGCTAAGGAAAGGGTGATAAAATTCCCACCTTATCTTTTTTATGGGTAATGCCCTTAGAATTGATTTGTGCAAGTGTACGATGTAAACAAACAAGGTTCACTCAAAGCGTAATTAAATCAAACAAAGAATGAGTCCTAGTCAATATGCAATGCGTACGTACCTTGTCTCCAGCACTCTTCAACAGTAAAAGTAAAGGAATTGAAAGACACGTGCCTAGAGATGCAAATGTCTAAACAATTTTTTAACTTTGCAACAAATTTTTTACTGTTGATTATTAGCAGATATAAGGTGAAGCATACAAGATTAATTATTGCAGCAGCTGTATTTTGTAGAGTAAGAGACCCTGCAGAAATTAGGTCAGTAGTTAACTCCTCCTTGCCGCAATTCTGCGGCAAAAGCCGTGAATCTGCGACAATTCAGAGGACTTCTGGTTTCTGCTTTCGAGAGCAGAAGCCCAGAGCCACTTATATGTTTCTGCAATGCAAATTTTCTTGTTTTCTTCACCTGTAACCTGCAACAGAGAAGAAGATTCGTTTAGTTTCTCACTTGAAATCAAAAACCGTTGCTCTCCCCGGCAACGGCGCCAAAAATTTGATTAGGGAAGGATAGTGTGAAGTTTTTGCACAAGTATTATGTAAAAGAGGAAAGGTTTAGAGTCAACCTTTAGTGCTTGATCACTTCACAATGTAGTTAATATGATTGATGTATCCTTTCCAATCTCCGTTATAGCAATGGCTATACCGGGTCGATCCTCGAGGAGAGCTCACGATGGAAGTTTTACGGTCCTTAGTGAAGAAAAGAAAACAAAGATTCTTCTTTGTATTTACACAAATGCAAGAAGCATGAAAAAGAAAATGAAAGAATTGGTGGATTTGTGCATAATGGAAAAGAAATCAAAAGAACTTTGGAAAGTGTATTGCTAAGAAAGAAAGCTATTGAAGAATTCTTGGAAGAAAACTTTGGATGAGAAAGACCATGGCTAGCTAACTTTACCACTTCGCTAACTTAGCTCAATGGTGATGCTTGATTGCCTCATGTTGATTCATTGGCAATAGAGATCACTTTGCTTGTTTGTTCAAGTACTTTACCGTTTGGAAGATGAGTGTTCCTTTAGGTCTTAGCTTGTAGCCTCATGTTGATTCATTAGCTCTCAAAATAGATTTTCAATAATGAACTCTAGGAGTGACACTCAAGGGATGCTAAGGAAGAAGATACAACATTCAATTAACATTCAAGACATAATAACAAATTAGCTTGAAGTAAAGAAGTTGTTCTACAAGTAGCATATGTTTGGTGATCCATCGCCATGTTCCATCAAGGCTCTTGTTCTAGACAAGGCTCTAAATGAGGCACACATGAGTCATATGGAGTTTGAACAAGCATTTACCAAGTGAAAGCAACTCTACTTCCTTGGAAAGCAAAAGAAACTCTAACAATGCGAGTATAGAAATTAGCAATCATCCAAAGAGATAGAAGTTAGCTAGGTAAGTTGTTAGCTAGCCATGTAAGAGAGATTTAGCTATCCATTGCACAAGAAACAAAACAACAATTCATGATGTAAAGCAATAGAAGTAAAGCAATAGAAATGCACTAGAAGTAAAAAAAAAGAAAGTAAAGCAAAGTAAAGCAACGTACTAGAGATTGTAAAGAGAAGAATGAAGCTTTGATTAATCCTTGCTTACAAGTAATGTCACCTCCTTTCTTACAAGCTTTCAACAGCACTCTCTTTTCTCTCTTTGACAAAATCTCTAGGAGGAAGAAGAGGGAGACTAAAACCTAGAGAATACTAGAACAAAATACAAGACTTTCCCCTAATTTCTCCTCTCTCTTCTCTGCTCTCTTGTGCAAGCCCTGGTCCTGTATTTATAGGCCTCAGAGAGAAGCATCTAGAGCCCAGGTTGTTGGAGAGAAATCTGGGCCCTAACCACCCTGTAACTGCCGCAGATACGCGGGAAAGCGCGGCAAAATCTTGGCCGTTCAGGCCAGATTTTCTGGTACAGGTTTGTTATGAGTTTGTTATCCACGTGGCCTTCTGGAAGATTGAGTTGGCGCGAGGATCTCTCCTGATTCTGGATTCAAACTTGGGCTCTTTTGGGCTTTAAATTAATCTCTTTCATTATTACTAATTAAAGAGATTTTGGGCCTTTTCTCTTTTAAGATGTGGACCTGCAAATAGAGAGAATATGATCAAAAAATCATATTTTATTAACAATTTGCATGGTATGAAAGCGGTAAAATATGCAAATATGTATAACAATCAATCACATAATCAACACTCAAAGTCTATATAGCACAAAACATACTCATGAAAATAAAGTCATGAGGAAACGTCGAATAATGTGAGTGTAAGAATCATGTAATCACAAAATCATGAGAATAGGCAATAAGGCACAATGTGAAATTCCTTTATAAACGAAAACACGAAAATCATTAAAATTTAATTTTCAATAATACAACTTCAAGGCATATGTATGTTTTGTACAAACTAGAGTATACATACATATCCAAACATGAACGAGTCACAAAAATATATGCATGAAGGCAAGTGGCTCAAGGTGTTGGCCCAAAGGCCTATCACCCTAGTTTTGATGATGATCAACTCATGTAGTTATGTTTACTAATGATCTTGTGTTTAATTAGTGACATATTCTTTATCAAGATCTTAGTAGGTGCATAGCTCAACAAAGGATAAAATGTCAAGTTTTGGAGCTAGCACCGGTTGATTCACGAGCCTATGCATCAAGACCACATCAATTTGTTGAGCTCGATGGATTGCACTTGGACCAAGTCAAGAGGATGAGAAGACTTCAAGGGAAGACTTCAAGATCAAGACTTGTGTCTAGGTATAAGATTTTGTTTTAATAAAATGTAAAGGATAGAGTAGTTGGTGGATTGCTCAAGTATACCATGCACACACACTCTTGATAGAATTGTTTTCATAAAAGATTTTTTAATTTAGAAAAGATTTTTCTTTGTGACAAAATATCATGTTTGGTCTTTGGTGTTTTCTCATATACATGTTTTAATCCAAAACCAAGTTTAGAGCTTAATGTCAAAAACTTAGATATTTCATCTTATTTGTATAGTGGATCATATCCATACACACTATGCTTTAATGAGTTCAAAATATCTAGTTTTTATTTGAAGATGTTTTTGGAAAAACAAAGTTTAGAAAACATGTTTTGGAAAATATAGTTTTTATCATGAGCCAAATATTTTCAAGTTACAAAAATAGTCCAATCTTTTATAACATGCCTTGATTTTGTGCAAGCATGTTTGTTTATCAACGTATATTGGTAAAACAATTTTTTGTAGATTTTTATGTATTTTATGGGATTTTATTTGAGCCAAAAAGACTAACTTTTTAATCCCAGAAAACTGTTTCAGGCTTCAGATAAGTCGACTTGCTTTCTTTATAGTCGACTAATCCTGAAGTCGGTCGACCGGCTCGGTCGACCGACGTGCACAGATGTGCACGCCTTTGTGCACTGGAGGACGGCCGACCGTACGGGTCGACCGCTCCAGAGAGCTCTGCTCTCTAGAAAGTTCGGCCGACCGTACGGGTCGACCGACAGAGAGCTCGACTCTCTACTCCAGTGGCTCGGTCGACCCGGGCGGTCGACCGTGGCTCCAACAGTCGGATTTCTGACCGTTGGCGGTCGACTGACCCGGTCGACCGGCAGGCCTGACAGAGCCCCAACGGCTAGTTTTCCAGACTCTATATAAAGGGTGATTTGGGGGCTGTTTTCTTGAAGATTTGGAGATAGTTTTAGAGCCAGTTTTTCCCACTCTTTTCAGAAGTTTTTCTCCACAAAATAGAGAGCAAATACTTCCAATCAAAAGGGAAGATTTTATCAAGAGTGTTTTAAGTGATTCTTTGAGTTTTCCTCCACCATTCTCTTTCTTGTTTTCTCACACAAACACTTGAGCTTTCCATTGCTATATCTACCTATAGGGTTTTGTTGTGAGAGGATTTTAGGTGATCAAGAGTTGTGATAACCAAAGTTCATCTTTGTTCCTTTGAGGAGGCGGACGTGTGTGTCCGCGTTGTTTTGAGTTCGGGTGCGAACTCGGTTGTTTCGAGGTGCGGCCTCGGCGAGCTAGTGAGCTTGCGGTGTGTATGGGACTAGGGAGTCCGAGGGCTTGTAGGTGTTGCGGCACTGAGGAGAGATCCATTGGGATCTTGCATAGTGGAAATCCTTCGTGTGTCGAAGGCGGGGATGTAGAGCAAGTGTGCTCGAACCTCGAAACATACCCTTGTGTTTGCGATTGCTCTTTCTCTCTCTCTATCTCTTTTATATCTTGCATACTTTTATTGTGTATCTTTATATGCTTGATATATTCATTTGCGCTCATTGATATACATGCATGGGATTGTTTGCTAACACTTGTATTCAACCAAGAGAGCCAACGCGGCACCTCAACCCATTCAAGGGGAATCTAGAGGAGTTTGTCCAGAGCCCTTCACGGGGAATTCGGCAACACTCTTTGGTTATACGTGGTGTTTAGTGTAAAAGTTTGAATTAGGTCATAATTGTTTTTAGCTTCCGCATTATTTGCATCATTTGGCATTAAGTGACCATTAGATTAGCCATCACCTATTCACCCCCCCTAAGTGAACCTTCAATTGGTATCAGAGCTTGGTACTCTGATTTGGTCTAACAACCTAGAGTTAAAGATCCTCTTTTTTAGGCTAATCACAATATTTGTACACACACCATGGACTTCATGTCACCACCCATGTTTGACATTCTTAACATCCATATATGGAAGGTGAAGATGTCCTTGTACCTCAAAGCCATAGGCATTCATGTTTATCTTGCTACCACTAATGATTCATATATTAATAATAGCAAGTACATTGAGGCTAACTCAAAAGCCCTTCATGCTCTTAAATCAACCCTAAATGATGATTATTTATCTAAGGTTTCTAATGTTGAATCGGCTTTTGTAGCTTGGAACATCATCACCTCTCTTGGCGAAAAGGATCTATATTATGCCGGGAGTGATTCGGACGTTGGAAGCGACACCTCCAACGTGTGCTATATGGTCCAAGGGGATAACCCCCTTGAGGTAATTACCGAATCTGAGGATGAAGATGTAGACATGTCATATGATGAGCTATCTACTTTTTGTCATCTATTGCTTGAAAAGTATGACATGATTAAGAAAGAAAACAAAAATTTGAAAAGAACAATGCTTGCATGCATATAGAACAAGATTCATTTAAATCTAACATTGCATGCTTAGAAAAAGAAAATGAGTTTTTGAAAAATGAAAATGTTTCCCTCATGTCTAAGTTAAATGATTTATGTGAAGGAAACACTATTTTGAAAGATAAAATTATTTTGGTGGAAAAACAAAAAGAAGTTGTTTTTCAAGAAAACTCTTGTTTAAAAAGAAAAATTTTTGAAAAAGAAAAAGAAAAAGAAAATGTTTCTAAAAAGAAGAAAAATGATTTTATTTCTCACTACTCTTTACATGCTACCATTGATGATAGTGAGATTAAGAATTTAGAAAATAAATAGATAGTTTGAGTTCAACTTTGAACTCGTGTGCATTTAACCATATTAGGTTGGAGTCCTTGTTTGCGAAGAAACAAACTCCTCATATTCATGCACATCATCATCATGCATTTGCTTATGTTGCACGCCACGATCACAATCACACTCATAAGCATACTAAGGTGTACAAGTGTACACATTGTGGCCGCAAAGGCCATTTAGCAAAATTTTGTTTTGATAAGTTGCATGTTTTAAATTTTGCTAATAAAATGTTTGGGTTCCTCAACACAATGCTAACCCCCGTGGACCCAAGAAAAAATGGGTACCAAAGTCGCCACCTTTTGTATTTGATGTAGGTGAGGGCTCTCACAAAATGTGAGAGATTTGGTGCCTTGATGGTGGGTGCACTTGAACTAAAAGGACACATATTTGGAGCACCTCTATCAAGGAAGTTTTGGTGGGATGACCACCATGTTTGGAGCTTTGAAGTTGGTAACAATCTCTAAACTCCCATTTTATTATTGTACATGCTTATTCATTTGTGAAATCATATAGCATGTTCATGTTTATTTGTTTTGTGTGCTTCATGTGGTATTTACATGCTTAGATGTAGAATGTGTCAAACTTGCATTTATACATATATGAATAGTGAACTACAATTGACTCATATATATTTGAACTTCATGCTCTTTTGTATCCACTATATGCATATGTATAGACTAGTTTTGATGATTCTCTTTTATATATGTTTTGCTAATTTTTATACTTTACTTCATGTATATGTGTTTTTAATTCAAATCTAATAAATATACATGTATACCCGTGAGTCTCTTGCCTTCATGCAAACATTATTAATAGACTCTTTTATGTTTGGGATATGTATGTGTATTGTTAGGATTGGATAAATCATACATATGCCTAGAAGTGTATTATTTTTTTAAAAAAGAAAGAAAATAAATTTTCATGTTTTATTTAATAAAATGTTATTCGTGTTAGTTTTGAGCTTCAATGACTATTTTCATGAAAATGCTAAACACATGATTCTTGAACACTCACACTTTATTTATTTTTGTCATGACTTAGTTTCATGGACGTATTTTTGAGCTTCATAGATCGAGTGTCAATTCTTGTATTTGGTATGATTCATGAAAAATATATGCTTTGATTTCATATTTTGAAGGATCTTTAACTAGTTTTTCTAAAATTATCTTTAACTAGTTAATTATTCTTCATTTGGTAGTGATTTTCAATACTATACTATTTTTAAATTTATTTTTGAAAACCCCTACCTTTGATGGGAGGATGGATGGGAGATCATGTTCATGTATGCTTTATGAGAAAAACACTTTTAACTTGAACCATGATTGGGTGGTAGTAATATGAGATATACACTTGATCTTATTGTTTGTCAATTGGTATCATTGGACTCTTTCAATTGGTATCAATATGTTTTACAATAATGATTATTTTCGATTTGGTATCTTAAAAAAAAAATTTGTTTGTTTTACAAGAGCTCTGATACCTTTAAAAATTTTGTTTAAGAAAAATTAAAAAAAAATGTTTTGGTATGTATTTCCTATATGCAAGGAGAGCTTAACATCTCTTCTACATATAGATTCATGTTGAGTATATTATAAATTGAGGAGCTTGACAACTCCTCTTTATATGATATACGTGTGTAGGGGGAGCTTCACATCTCCTCTTATGCATTACATAATATGTGTTATGTGAGTTAGGGCTTGTCATCCCTTCTTCATGTAATGCATATGTGTAGGGAAGCTAACTTAGCGTCTTCCTCTTCATGAATGTATATCGCATATAAATTTTTATTGATTGATTTGTATTACCCCTTCTTGATCTCTTTGTTTTTGACAAAAAGGGGAGAAAATTTTGTTTGATTTGATTTTACTTTGAACCCTTTGTTGATAATTGACAAAAAGGGGGAGAAGTATTTGAGTTTATATGCATGTTTTCATTGCTTAAGGGGGAGAAGTATTTGTCTTCCTTGTCTGTTATGCATATATGTTTTGTTTTGCAAATAGGAGAAAAAGAATTTGATATGTTTTATCTCCATACATTTGCATACATATTTATGAGCTTCATTGTCATATATTATTATTTATGTCTTTGCATGAGTTAAGGGGAGCTTCTTTGAAGCTTTACTTTAATCCATGCATATATAACTTCATGAGTTTTGTCATCATCAAAAAGGGAGAGATTGTTGGCCCAAAGGCCTATCACCCTAGTTTTGATGATGATCAACTCATGTAGTTATGTTTACTAATGATCTTGTGTTTAATTAGTGACAGATTCTTTATCAAGATCTTAGTAGGTGCATAGCTCAACAAAGGATAAAATGTCAAGTTTTGGAGCTAGCACCAGTTGATTCACGAGCCTATGCATCAAGACCACATCAATTTGCTGAGCTCGTTGGATTGTACTTGGACCAAGTCAAGAGGATGAGAAGACTTCAAGGGAAGACTTCAAGATCAAGACTTGTGTCTAGGTATAAGATTTTGTTTTAGATAAAATGTAAAGGATAGAGTAGTTGGTGGATTGCTCAAGTATACCATGCACACACTCTCTTGGTAGAATTGTTTTCATAAAAGATTTTTTACTTTAGAAAAGATTTTTCTTTGTGACAAAATATCATGTTTGGTCTTTAGTGTTTTCTCATATACATGTTTTAATCCAAAACCAAGTTTAGAGCTTAATGTCAAAAACTTAGATATTTCATCTTATTTGTGTAGTGGATCATATCCATACACACTATGCTTTAATGAGTTTAAAATATCTAGTTTTTATTTGAAGATGTTTTTGGAAAAACAAAGTTTAGAAAACATGTTTTGGAAATACAGTTTTTATCATGAGCCAAATATTTCCAAGTTACAAAAATAGTCCAATCTTTTATAACATGCCTTGATTTTGTGCAAGCATGTTTGTTTATCAAAGTATATTGGTAAAACTATTTTTGTAGATTTTTATGTATTTTATGGGATTTTATTTGAGCCAAAAAGACTAACTTTTTAATCCCAGAAAACTGTTTCAGGCTTCAGATAAGTCGACTTGCTTTCTTTATAGTCGACTAATCCTGAAGTCGGTCGACCGGCTCGGTCGACCGACGTGCACAGATGTGCACGCCTTTGTGCACTGGAGGACGGCCGACCGTACGGGTCGACCGCTCCAGAGAGCTCTGCTCTCTAGAAAGTTCGGCCGACCGTACGGGTCGACCGACAGAGAGCTCGACTCTCTACTCCAGTGGCTCGGTCGACCCGGGCGGTCGACCGTGGCTATAATGGTCGGATTTCTGACCGTTGGCGGTCGACCGACCCGGTCGACCGGCAGGCCTGACAGAGCCCCAACGGCTAGTTTTCCAGACTCTATATAAAGTGTCATTTGGGGGCTGTTTTCTTAAAGATTTGGAGATAGTTTTAGAGCCAGTTTTTCCCACTCTTTTCAGAAGTTTTTCTCCACAAAATAGAGATCAAATACTTCCAATCAAAAGGGAAGATTTTATCAAGAGTGTTTTAAGTGATTCTTTGAGTTTTCCTCCACCATTCTCTTTCCTTGTTTTCTCACACAAACACTTGAGCTTTCCATTGCTATATCTACCTATAGGGTTTTATTGTGAGAGGATTTTAGGTGATCAAGAGTTGTGATCACCAAAGTTCATCTTTGTTCCTTTGAGGAGGTGGACGTGTATGTCCGCGTTGTTTTGAGTTCGGGTGCGGACTCGGTTGTTTCGAGGTGCGGCCTCGGCGAGCTAGTGAGCTTGCAGTGTGTACGGGACTAGGGAGTCCGAGGGCTTGTAGGTGTTGCGGCACCGAGGAGAGATCCATTGGGATCTTGCATAGTGGAAATCCTTCGTGTGTCGAAGGCGGGGATGTAGAGCAAGTGTGCTCGAACCTCGAAACATACCCTTGTGTTTGCGATTGCTCTTTCTCTCTCTCTCTATCTCTTTTATATCTTGCATACTTTTATTGTGTATCTTTATATGCTTGATATATTCATTTGCGCTCATTGATATACATGCGTGGGACTATTTGCTAACACTTGTATTCAACCAAGAGAGCCAACGCGGCACCTCAACCCATTCAAGGGGAATCTAGAGGAGTTTGTCCAGAGCCCTTCACGGGGAATTCGGCAACACTCTTTGGTTATACGTGGTGTTTAGTGTAAAAGTTTGAATTAGGTCATAAATGTTTTTAGCTTTCGCATTATTTGCATCATTTGGCATTAAGTGACCATTAGATTAGCCATCACTTATTCACCCCCCCTCTAGGTGAACCTTCACAAGGATGCATATGTTTAAATATTAGTTTAGACAAAATAGACATATGCATGAAGCTAATCACAAACATGAAAACACGCACAAAAATAGGGAATACAAGTCAAAAATGCATGAATCATCAAAACTAGGCTATACTAGTACATCTAATGCGTACAAATGAGCAATCAAGCACAAACATATAATAATCTATTTGTGGCTCACTAGTTGTACAAGTATATACTCAAGTTTTAATGAAAACTAACATCTAAACATGTAATCAAATCATGAAGCATAAAATAAAACATAAACTAATATGATAATTAAGTAAATGCACATGTTTTAAATCTATGATATACACAATAGTTTAAACTAAAGTGAGAACTCAAAAAATATAGATCCATATACATGGGTGTATCTCAATTATTATACATGTATATCACTAATCTAGTTCATGGCATTTAACATAATAATCATGAAACATCAAAACATGTTACAAACGAATAACATGAAAGCATGTAAACATAATTGGAGTTTAGAGATCGTTACCAAAACCATGAGAGCAAATCTCTAGGCTCCAAACCAAGGTGGTCCTCCCACCAAACTCTCCTTGAAAGTGATGCATCCAAAATAGTTATCTTTAAGCTCGGAACGCATCCACCTCAAGGCACCAACATCTCTCACATCAAGTGAGAGCCCACACCTACATCAACTAAAATAGGAGTGAATTTTTGTACCCAAACTCTATTGGGTCCATGGGGGTTAGCTCCTTTCCTAACCCAAACAAATTTATTTGCAAAATTTCCATTATGTATCCTATCATAACAAACTTTGCAAGGTGGCCCTTACGTCCACAATGTGTATAGGTGTACACATGAGCATACATTGTGTCATGAGTGTGAACGTGAGGAGCATGTATATGCCATGGTTTGTGTGCATGCATAGGTGAAACTTAAATCTTGCAAAATATGGATTCCAAACGTGTGTGATTTATGGCACTTGGCTCAAAGTGGAGCCCAAACAATCAACACTCTTCTTTAAAATATTTATATCATTTTCAATTATGGAAGAAGAAGTGAAACATGCAATTGGTATACTATGTGATGGAGCTATACTAGCATGGCAAACATGTGAATCTAAATCATTTTTCAAAGAGATATTTTTCTTTGAAACCAAATTCAATTCTTTTGAAATAGAAATGATTTTGTTTTTCAAAGAATCATTTTATTTTAAAACAAAAACAAGTTTTGAAGATAAAACTTTATTTTTCTTCAAAACTTCCTCACAATCATTTTTATTTTTCAAAATTTTATTTTCATGTAGGACAAGTTCAAGTTGGGATTTTAATGAGTCCCTTTCATTAGAAATCTCAACCTTCTCTTGCAAAGACACATCAAGTTTTGAAATTAAATTCTTATTTTCTTTATTTAATTCAAAGCTTTTTTTTCAAAACTTTATATTTTTCAAGTAATTTTTCACATACAATAGAGAGTTCTTCATTTAATGCATCGGCATCAATATATTCATCACAAGAAGAACTATCATCTAGTTGAGTATCTGAGTTTACCTCAAGGGAGTCATTCCCCTGGACCATGAAGCAATATTGATCGGATTCTCCTCCACTAGATTTCTCCTTCACAAATTTCGTCGTTTGTAGTGCGGGAGAGGTCAACGTGTTCCACACTGCAAAGACGGAATTCAATGAGAAACCATACACAAATATTCTTTATTAAGTGTGCTTCTAAGTACCATTAGAGCTTGTACATTGGCCTCTATATGCTTGCTATTTCCAAGATAGGATTTCTTGGTAGCGGCAAGGAAAACATGCAAACCTAGGATTTTGAGATACACACTCATCTAAATCTTCCATACGTCGATGTTAGAAACATCAAACATAGGAGGGGTCATGAAATCCATGAGTGTAAACAATATGTGTGCAAATACAAATCTAGATTAGCAACCAACATCTCACTCTTAGGTGGTTAAACCAAATATCAAGAGCGTAGGCTCTGATACCAATTGAAAGTACACCTAGAGGGGAGGTGAATAGGTGTAAGGCTAATCTAATGAGAAATAATGCGGAATTAAAAACTAAATGAAACACACTTAGTGTAACCAACGAGTGTGGCCGAATTCTCGGTGAAGGGTTTTAAACTATCTCCTCTAAATTTCTCTAAATAAGAGTTGAGGTGCTATATGAAGCTCTCTTAGTTAAACACAAGGATGGGCACACAATCAAACCAAGCATGTATATGATATGAACAATATGAACAATGAACAATGTAAGAGAGAGAGTTAGAGAAAGTGAATCAAACGCAAACACTAAGATATGTTTCGAGGTTCGAGCACCCAGCTCTACGTCCCCGCCTTCACGCAGAAGGATTTTCACTATAGCGTCCACACAGGACTTCCCACACAGAGAACCTCCACTGAGGATTTGGGTATACAAACCGGGAGTACACAACTCTTCTCTCCACCAATACAACCTCTCACTAGAGGCAAGGCTCAACGCAATCACCTCTACACTTAGAGGGATGGGCACTTAGCCAAACAAAAATCAACCTCCCACTAGAGGGATTAGGCTCAAGGCCAATACCAACAACAATCACCTCACACTTGAGGGATTCCAACTCAATCTCCACAATCACCTCTCACTAGAGGGATACAAACACAACCTCCACTATCACCTCTCACTAGAGGGATATCAACACAATCACCTCTCACTAGAGGGATATCACAAATAAAGGAGGGTTACAACACTTAGGTGATCACAAAGACCACAAACCACTTCTTTCTCACAAAACAAGATCCTAATAGAAAGGATAGATATGATAAGCTCAAGTGTGAGAATATAAAGAGTTTGGAAATCAAAAACACAAAGAAAGACTTTAGGAAAAACTCTAGATAGAAATGTAAATGAAGATCAAATCAATTCTCAAAGACTTTTCTTTTCTTTGATTTTTCCAACCCTTTAAAACAAAATAAAGATCAAATCTTTAAGCCCAAAACTCTTTTAAAATCTTGCTGAAAGATTGAAAATTTTGCTCTTAAAATTCTTAATTGAAAACAGCTCAAATGTGGGGTATTTATAGCCCCAAATAAAATCTGCCCGTTGGCAGCAGGAAAGGGCATTTTTGCCCCTCCGGTCGACTGCCCGGTCGACCGGCCCAACGGTCACTTTTATGACCGTTGTGCCTCCGTCGACCGCCCAGTCGACCGGGATTGGATACAGAGAGCAGCAGCTCTCTGCCGGTCGACCGGGGCCATTTCCAGAGAGCAGAGCTCTCTAGACGGTCGACCGTCCGATCGACCGGCCCACCAGCCCAGGCTGCGTGCACGTCCTATGCACGTCGGTCGACCAGACCGGTCGACCGACTTCTGCTACGGTTGACCGGTCCGGTCAACCGGCAGACAGCCAGTACAGACATTTTAAGATTTAAAAACTTAAGTTTTTATCTTTTATTAAATCCCATAAAATCACATAAATTCCATAAAAATCAGTTCATATTAGATCTTTGAAATATAAATATGTGTGAAAAAATTCAACACATATTATAAACTATTTGAACCATTTTTGTGTTCTTGAAAATTTGTCTTAAACCAAAATCCGTATTTTTCAAAACTTAGATTTTTAAAATGGAAAATCGTTTTCTCCAAAACTCATGCAAATACAAAAACATAATATTGTAACAACTTTTAAGCATATTGTATATGGATAGAATCCAATATACATGTAAAGAATTATATCTATGTTTTTGACATGAAATTCAATATTGGTTAAACCGAAAACTGAAACAAAACATTTAAACTAAAAACTTGCGTGTGTATTGTGAACTTGAGCATATCAACACTATCTAATCTTTACACAAGATCTAAACACAATCTTAAATTAAACAAACCGATGTCTTCTTATAGAACTCTTTCTCCAAGTCGACTCGATCCAAACATGATCCTCCGAGCTTGACTCCAACCGAGTGCTAAATGTGAACTTGACGCTCGAGCTCTTGAATCACAATGTGAAAGCTCCAAAACACCTTTATTGAAGCTAATCACCTACTAATATCTTGATCAAATATTTGAAACTAAATATTACAAGATTATTAGTAAACAATAACTACATGAGTTAATCATCATCAAAACTAGAGTGAAGGGCCTCTGGGCCAACAAGTCGAGGTCTGGGCTTTCGTTGTACCTTAATTGCTATTGATCAGCAATCCCCTTCTGCTTCTTGTCCACATGAGAGTCTTCATTAGGTCTTGCTTAGAAGGCTTTTTGCACCCAACATGATTGATTAGGAAAAGATAGTGTGAAGTTATTACACAAGTATTCAATGAAAGAAGAAAGGTTTAGAGTTAACCTCAGTGCTTTGTCACTTCACAATGTATTTGAGATGGTTAATATATCCTTTCCAATCTCCGCTATAGCAATGGCTATACCGGGTCGATCCTCGAGGAGAGCTCACGTTGGAAGTTTTACGGTTCGAAGTGAAGAAATGAAAACGAAGATTCTTCTTTGTTATTTACACAAATGCAAGAGACATGGAAAAGAAAATAGAAGAAGTGGTTGATTTGTGCATGATGGAAAAGAAATCAAAAGAACTTTAGTAAAGTGTATTGCTAAGAGAAAAGAAGCTAGTAAAGAAGATGTTGGAAAACTTTAGATGAGAAAGTACATGGCTAGCTAACTTTACTTCGCTAACTTACTAAACTCAATGATGATGCTTGATTGCCTCATGTTGATTCATTGGCAGTAGGTATGACTTGCTTGTTTGTTCAAAGTACTTTACCGTTTTGAAGATGAGTGTTCCATTAGTTCTTAGCTTGAAGCCTCATATTGATTCATTGGCTCTCTAGATAGATTATCAATGATGAACTCTAGGATTAGTACTCAAGGAATGCTAAGTTAGAAGAATCAACATTCATTTGAACATTCAAGACATAACAACAAATTAGCTTGAAGTAAAGAAGTTGTTCTTACTATACAAGTAGCACATGTTTGGTGATCCATCTCCATGTTCCATCAAGGCTCTTGTTCTAGACAAGGCTCTAAATGAGGCACACATGAGTCATATGGAGTTTGTACAAGTATTGACCAAGGGAAAGCAACTCTACTTCCTTGGTAAGTAAAAGAAACTCTCACAATGCAAGTATAAAGATAAGCAATCATCCAAAGAGATAGAAGTTAGCTAGGTAAGTTTGTTAGCTAGCCATGCAATAGAAATTTAGCTATCCATTACACAAGTAACAAAACAACAATTCATGATGTAAAGCAAAGAGAAGTAAAGCAATGAAAATGCAAGAGAAGTAAAACAAGATAGTAATGCAATGTAAAACGTACTAGAGCTTGCAAAGAGAAGACGAAGCTTTGATTAACCCTTGTTACAAGTGATGTCACCTTCTTGATTACAAGCTTTCAACAGCACTCACTCTCTCTCTTTGACAAAATCTCTAGGAGGAAGAAGATGGAGACTAAAACCTAGGAGAAGACTAAAACAAAATACAAGAGTTTCCCTAGTTCTCTCCTCTCTCTTCTCTGTTCAGCTTGTGCAGACCCTGGTGCTGTATTTATAGGCCTCAGAGAGAAGGATCTAGAGCCCAGGTTGTTGGAGAAAAATCCGGGGCTCAACGGCCCAGATCTTGCCGCGCGCGCGGGGCAAGGCGCGGCCGTTTGAAAGCTGTTGGCTAACAACTTTCTGTTGTGAAGTTGTTACAAGTTTGTTAGCCATGTGGCCTTCTAGAACATTGAATTGGCGCGTGAATCTCCCTTGATTCTGAATTCAAACTTGGGCTCTTTTGGGATTTGAATTAAATCTCTTTAATTATTGCTAATTAAAGAGATTTTGGGCCTTTTTCTCTTTTAAGATGTGGAACTGCAAAAATAGAGAGAAAATGATTAAAAATCATATTTTTATTTGTAATATGCATGGTATGGAAGCGGTAAAATATGCAAATATGTATAACAATCACACCCTCATACCTAGCTTTTGCTCGTCCTCGAGCAAAAAAGAAAGAAAAAGAAAAATCTTAACTAATTTATTACACCACTTTCGTAGGTGACACGATTGCACTGAGCACGTGCAACAAGCCGTTAAACCTCTAGGTTACCCTAGAGGAGGAGTGTTGTCTCCTGAGGGTTTTCAGCGGATTACACCCACAAAATCCATAAAGAAAAATAAAAAGGGGTTAGTGAAAATCTTGATCCATGTTTTAAAGATTCTAACTTGATCTATAGGTTTCAGGTTACTCTAAACTTGTCATTCTTCTTATAAGCGTCTATTAGAGTTTTGTTTTCAACTTAGGTTAAGCTTTTAGGGAGAAGATCAAAAACCGGATTTTGCATCAATCCTAGGATATATACATCTATAAATATGAAGGATCTTTCTTAGACTAAGTTCATTTATTTACTTATATATATAATATTTTTTTTTCTTTTATTTTTTTATTTTATTTACAATGTTTATTTATTTACATTTCATTAGCATCCTTAGGCTTTCTAGTTTACCCTTGTAGCGAGCCTTTAACCGATGACTCCCAAACCAGACGGTCTTAGGGCACCAGATGAGAAAACATCCCTCGGGTTTAAGGTCTCGAGTAAAAAAGGCCACGAAGGAATTTAAGGGCTTAACCACCTTTAGGCGTGATCGGCAATGCTTCTTGAGGCACGGCTAACCAGCTTAGTCAGTGGCTAAGTATTTATTATTTATTTATGTACATCTTTTTTTTTTCTTTTCTTTTATATTTTTTTTATTATATATATATAAATAAAATCACAAAGTCTTTGATTAATCCTTCAATATGTTTAATGTTTATATCTAAAGAAAGAATTAAAATCTAGTAATTTTTCTAATCCTTTATTACTTAACCTAAAATCTAACAAAACTCCTCTTTTCAACTTATAATTAGAAATCTTAATTTAGAGCTTCCTTAATCCCTAAATTTCAAGTTTGATTCTTTAAACATGGATCAAAGAATTTCTTCTTTTTTTTTATATTTTTTATTTTTCTAAAAGAAAAAGTAAAATCTAAAAAGAAAGTAGAAAATCTCTAAAGAAAGGTAAAATCTAAAAGAAAATAAAAACCTAAAAAAGAAAGTGAAAAAATCCTAAAAAGGCCTAAAAAGAAAGTAAAAAATCCTATGTTAGCATCTACCCCCCCATACCTATCTCATGCATTGTCCCCAATGTATGCAAGATAAGAATATGCATGAAAATAGGTAAAGGATAAAAATCATCCCCTCTGTCTCTTTGGACCAGCGGTGGTGCTTGGTCCAGCAGACTGTGATCGTCTCAATGCCGCCTCTATACTGTCCAAACGAGAGGAATTCTCCTCGACCTTCTTCCTCAGACGAACTTGCCCCCTAAAGATCTTCTTCATGCCCTTCCAGACGGCGGACATGAACGCTTGTGATTCTGTGGGGGGATCCTGCCTCCAAAATTGGGGCTCATCTACCTCCTCTAAGCTCTCCTCCGAAGAGGACTCCACAGGAATATCCTCAGGCTGGGCACTAGGTGTCCAGAGGGCGTGTAAGCAACCAGTGTAGGAGCTAGTGGGTCTCTGCTACAACATACACTCGGGGAAAGGAGTCAAATACATCGTCTGGTATGAAGTTTCTACACAGACGTGTAATCAAGACTGGATGGGAATACTTTGCACCCCGAGTGCGGGAGGAATTATCAAGTATGGCATGGAAGATGGCCCTATTCAAACAAACCGTGTGTCTATGAGTCATTAAATCATGGATGATTTGTAACACGGGTCTGTTGAAAGTCGTGGTATGATCAAGTCCAAAAATATTACGTTGGAGCCAACGTCCAATGCAATGTACATTTCTAAACGTGGATTGGGCTTTGAGCCCACAGTCCTGCTCTGTGCAGCGGACCCCCATGATGGGCATGTAATCAACCAGTGGCAAAGGGTCAGTATGATGGGGATGAATGGGGACATCGGTGATTTCAGCAATGAGTGGAATGGTGACAAAGATGTCACCTAATGGCATATGAACTGTGAATTGTTGTGTGTTATGATTAACAGATGCATGATCCAATGTGTTGTAAAATGTGGTGACCAATTCAGGGCAATAGTATGCATCATTGTCATTGTTATCATAAACTAAGGAATACCAATTCCACGCACGTATTAGATCTACAAATATATGCCCATATCCCCCTTGATCATTCAAAAGTTTAGAGAAATCCCTCTCCACAAACAAACTAGGGGCCATAAATAACAGTAAAAATTAGAGCAAAGGAACCAAGGGACAAGAGATCAAACCACCCCCGGATTTCGTGGGGGGGGGGAAATCAAAAGACAGGTGTGCAGAAGGCACCAGAGACAGCTTCGGGAAGAATGGGTCTGTTTCTGTCTCCAGGGAAAGAAGTCAGTCGGCCTGAACTCTTCCGGCGCTCCTGAGGTGTCAGAACGGCGGCGGAGCTGCGGTAGAGCGCGGCGGATTAGAGAAAACTAGGGAGCAAAATTTTGGTGGAGGTCGGCTGTTGAAGGAGTATTTCAGATCTGAGGGGACGTTTTCGTTTGAGGGAGGAAGATAGGTGAAAAAGAGTATGTATAGGAGGGGGAAAAAATGGTTTCCAAATGTAACCCTAGGTCAAAGAGTGTATTTACAAACCTAGGTCAAAAAGGTGGAAAATGGAGTTGACTTTAAGGAAAAAAAATGAAAAATTCCTAGGAAAAATTGTGAAAAACTCCCTAATTTTTTTTATTTTATTATTATTTTTTTTAGTATTATTATTTTTTTATATTTTCTAAAAGAAAAAGTAAAAATCTTTTTTTTTATTTAAAAAATGGTCCCAAAATGATATGCAGGGAAATTCGGGGAACTGTACAGATGGAATTTGTCACAAATAAACTGGGTCACAAAGACCCAATTCATGAACTTCATGTGACATAGAATCGGTGGTAAAGAATGGCTTTAGACGTTGACCGTTCACAGTGAATTTGTTGCCATTATTCGGGTCAAGAATCTCAATCGCACCATGGGAGAAGACATTTTGAACAATGAATGGCCCTGACCACCTGGTTCTCAATTTACCAGGAAAGAGGTGGAGTCGTGAATTGTATAACAGAACCTTTTGTCCTGAGACAAAAATTTTGCGGTGAATGGATCTATCATGAAAAAGTTTGGCTCTGTGTTTGGTGATCCGAGCATTGTCATATACTTCGTTTCTTAACTCTTCAAGCTCGGATATCTGCAACTTCCTTAATGCACCGGCTTTATCCAAATCCAAGTTCAGCTGCTTTAAAGCCCACATAGCTCGGTGTTCTAATTCAACTGGCAAGTGACAAGGTTTTTCAAATATAACTCGATATGGAGACATACCGAGGACAGTCTTGTAAGCGGTCCTGTATGCCCATAAGGCATCAGTGAGTTTGATGGACCAATCCTTACGGTTCTGTCCTACAGTTTTCTCTAAAATGAGTTTTATTTGTCTATTCGTGACTTCAACTTGCCCATTGGTTTGAGGATGGTATGCCGTGGATAATTTGTGAGTAATAGAGTATTTACGCATTAAGGTTTCAAAAGCCCTATTGCAAAAATGACTCCCATTATCGCTTATTATCGCACGGGGGGCTCCAAAGCGAGAGATGATATATTCTCTTAAAAACTTAATGACAACTTGGTTGTCATTTGTCCTTGTGGGAATTGCTTCAGCCAATTTGAAAACATAATCTACGGCTACCAAAATGTATTGGTTACCGTAGGACAGAGGAAAGGGTCCCATAAAATCGATGCCCCAGAGATCGAAAATTTCAACTTCCAAGATGGGTGTGAGGGGCATCATGTCTCTTTGTGTGATACGACCCGTCATTTGACACTTATCACAAAGCTTGCAGAAATTATATGCATCCTTAAATAGAGTGGGCCAGTAGAATCCACTCTGAAGCACTTTCTCAGCAGTTTTCCGTGGACCAAAATGTCCACCGCAAGCTAACTTGTGACAAAATGTCAAAACACTCTGATGTTCATCCTCAGGAAGGCACCTACGTATGATTTGGTCAGGACAATATTTGAATAAATACGCTTCATCCCAAAAGAAGAACCGTATTTGGCGCATGAAACGGTGTTTTTCCTGGCCTGACCAATGAGAAGGTATTTGCCTGGTAGCAAGGTAGTTCACTATATCAGCATACCAGGGCTCTCCACATATCTCAAAAATGTGCTCGTCAGGAAAATCATCATTAATCGGTATACTCTCCTTAGGTGCATTTGGGATTCTCGACAAATGATCTGCTACCACATTCTCAACACCATTTTTATCTTTAATCTCCAAATCAAACTCTTGCAAAAGAAGTATCCATCGAATCAGTCTTGCCTTAGCATCCTTCTTTTGCATTAAGTATTTTAGGGCGGAGTGATCAGTAAAAATAATAGTCCTGGACCCTAGCAGATATTGACGAAATTTCTCCAACGCAAATACAACCGCTAAAAATTCCTTTTCAGTAGTTGTGTAATTGAGTTGGGCATCATTCAGCGTTCTGCTAGCATAATAGATTACGTGTTGCCTATTATCAATACGCTGCCCTAAAACAGCGCCTATAGCAAAGTCAGAGGCATCACACATAATCTCAAAAGGCTTGGTCCAATCTGGTGCAGAGATGATCGGTGCTGAGACAAGTCTACTTTTAAGCTCTTTCCATGATTTTTGACATTCCTCATCAAATATAAAGGGTACATCCTTTCCTAAGAGATTTGTCAAGGGTCTTGCAATGTTGCTAAACCCTTGAATGAATCGTCTATAGAAGCCGGCGTGCCCTAAGAATGATCTAACGTCCTTTAAACATGTTGGTTCAGTGAGCTTCGTTATGACTTCCACTTTAGACTTGTCCACCTCGATTCCTATTCTTGATACCTTGTGCCCAAGAACGATTCCTTGCTTGACCATAAAGTGACACTTTTCCCAGTTAAGTGTCAAAATTTTCTCCATACAGCGTTGTAACACCAGCTTTAAATGGTACAAGCATTGCTCAAAGGAATCCCCATAAATTGAGAAATCATCCATAAAAATTTCCAGAAATTTCTCCACCATGTCTGAAAAGAGGCTCAACATGCAACGTTGAAATGTTGCAGGAGCATTGCAAAGGCCGAAGGGCATCCTTCGGTATGCAAACGTTCCAAAAGGACAGGTGAAGGTAGTCTTATCTTGGTCTTCGGGAGCAATTGGGATATGATTATATCCTGAATATCCATCCAGGAAACAATAATACTCGTGTCCCGCCAATCTCTCCAGCATTTGATCAATGAAAGGAAGTGGAAAGTGGTCTTTACGTGTGGCAGTGTTCAGTTTCCTGTAATCAATACAAACTCGAATCTTCGTTGGAAGACGTGTTTGTATCAATTCTTTATTCTCATTTTTCACCACAGTAAATCCAGCTTTCTTAGGCACAGCGTGAACTGGACTTACCCATTGACTATCGGATATGGGATAGATAATCCCATTGTCTAATAGTTTTAAAATCTCAGATCTAACAGCTTCTTGCATAATTGGGTTAAGTCTACGCTGTGGGTCTCGTTTAGGCTTGGCATCTTCCGTCAAATGAATCCTATGTTGGACAATGGAAGGACTAATCCCCTTGATATCAGTCATGGTCCAACCAATGGCCTCTTTATTTTCCCTTAACACAGTCAGAAGATCCTCTTCTTGTTGTTTAGTTAGATTGGATGCAATGATTACCGGAAAGGATTCCTTCTCATCCAAGTACTTGTACTTGAGATGGTCGGGAAGAGCCTTAAGCTCAGAAGAAGGGACCGGATCTATCACTGGTTGTTCATGGTGTAAGGGAAGAATAGGGGTGTAATTAGTAGTCCTTTCAACATTTGATCCAACAATTTGATCAAGGTTGAAGTCATCTGACTCCAACTCAAACTCCTCTTCAGACTCATACTCCACCTCGTTGACATGTTCACTAGTCAAACCCTCAATCAAGTTCACTTCGAAAGAATCACTGTCCAAATCCCTTGGCTGCTTTCCCAGATGGAAGACATTCACTTCTTTTGTCATATCTCCAAACGTTAGACGCATCGATCCATTTCGGCAGTTGACGATCGCATTCACTGTGGCTAAGAAAGGACGTCCGAGAATGACGGGTGTTTGCGCTCTGTGATTTTGTACGGGTTGTGTTTCTAAAACAACAAAATCCACGGGGTAAATGAATTCCCCGACCCGTATTAAAATATCTATAATTTCCCCCTTGGGAATCTTTACAGAGCGGTCAGCCAACTGTATAGTTATCTGGGTAGGACGAAGGTTGCCTAACCCTAACTGCTGATAGACGGAAAAGGGGAGAAGATTGATGCTCGCGCCGAAGTCTAGCAAAGCCCTATTTATGGTGGTCTGCCCTATGATGCAAGAAATGGTAGGGCTCCCTGGATCTTTGTATTTCACAGGGATCAGACCATTGAGCAGTTCACTTATGTTGGAAGCCAAGAAGACTTTTTTAGGGACATTTGCTTTTCTCTTTTTGGTACACATTTCTTTCAGAAACTTGGCGTAGGATGGGACTTGTTGAATGGCATCTAAGAGAGGGACATTGATTTGTACTTGGTTGAATATCTCTCTTATCTTCTCCATGTGAGCATTCATCTTATGATTTGTAAGCCTATTTGGGAATGGGACAACAGGCTTATATGTTTGCTCATCAACTTTCTCTTTTCCTTTAGACTGGGAAGTGGATGGTTGTGTGCTTGATGAAGGATTGTCTTGCATAGGTTGAATTGGAACAGAAGGTGGTGACACAGATTTGGGAGACTGATTTGAAATCTTATTATCTACATGTTTCCCAGATCTAAGGATTTGAATGGCTTGGCATTGGCTGGGTCCCAAGTCTTCAACTTCATGCAGAGGAAAATGGGCTTTGGGATTGGGCACAGGTTGGCTAGGTAGCATTCCTTTTTGTCTTTCGGCCAGAGAATTAGCCAACTGACCTATCTGGATTTGCAATTTGTTCATGTCCTGCTGCTGGTTGTTCATCATTGAAGCTTGGGTCTTAGATAAGGTCTCTATCATTTTCTCCAAATCAGAAAGTCTCTTATCTGAAGGGTTTGGTGGTGGATGATGCTGATACTGGGGCTGAAAATTTGCTTGGTAAGGCACAGGATTTTGATATGACTGGAACCTGGGTGGACTCTGGTATGAATGGACATTTGGTGGGTTCTGGTGGTAAGTCGGTGGATGAGACTGAGCAGGGTATTGTTGTGGAAATGGTTGTCTCGGCTGCTCAGGACCAGACTGACTCCAAGAAAAATTAGGATGGTTTCGCCATCCAGGATTATAGGTTTTGGAGTAAGGATTGTAAGTGGGTCTGATGTACGCGGCATTCGTACTCTCCTGAAACATTTGAGTTTGATAAACTGGACACTCCTCAAACAGATGATTCAGATCATGGCAGTAGGTACAACCCGGATAAACCACAGGTGATGGATTGACCTGATTAATAGCAGAATTTTCCCTGGACTCTAGCAACTCTTTCCTCTTCATCAATTGTGTAATTTTAGCTTCTGCAGCTATCGAGGATTCTATGGAATGTAAACCAGTTCTGGAAGTTGTGGGTGTGGGTTTCTCAGTACATGACTCCCACTGGACTGTCTTTTCAGCTAAAGCCTCAAAAAGATCCCAACCCTGATCTTCATCCTTCTTTAAGAATTCTCCTTGACACATGATTTCAAGGAGCGTCTTAGTCTGATAATCAAGCCCATCATAGATAATCTGGCATTGGCGCCATTTTTCTATACCGTGATGGGGACACAGGGCTACTAGGTCTTTGAAGCGCTCAAAGTACTTCCAAAACGGTTCATTTGCTTCTTATTTGAATTGCATTATATTCTTCCTCATAAGGGCTGTCTTATGGATAGGATAAAATTTTTTAAGAAAGACCTTAACGAAATCATCCCAAGAAGAAATTGAGCTAACTGGGAGATTATAAAGCCACTTCTTAGCAATATCCTTAAGTGCAAAAGGTATAAACCTAAGTCTGACAGCATCTTCGGTTAACTGGGAAATTCTCATCATAAGGCATACTTCTTCAAACTCCCGAATGAAGAAGTACGCATCCTCAGATTCAAGGCCATGGAATCGTGGAAGTGTGTTTATGAACTGGGGCTTCAACTCAAAGTTACTTCCATTTGTGTTTGGGAGGAGAATGCAAGATGGAAGTGATGTACGAATAGGATAGAACTTGTCTTGCAACGAAACGTTGGTGGTCATGATTGTGTCGAGTGGTGGTGTATGTGGCAGTGTAGAGACTCTCACAAGCCTAGCAGAATTCGGATCTCGATACCACTCTTGCATACAATTACACAATCAACGTGCACCGATCACACAGGCGAAAAATGAAAAAAAACAATCAAGAAAAAAAGAAAAAAAATCAATCCAAGCTTTCTAGGTTTCCTGGACCTAGACGACTCCTAACTTTAGATCGTCCACAGGAGGTTTGGTGTAGACTTTGACTATAAGCGAATCAGCCAGGTAAGGGTAAGGTTGGTGGGAGGTTTTCCGTCAGAAACGTTCCTTAATTAAGTAACCAGCAACCTTCGGGCTTTCGGCCCTCAACCCCTTTCCTAGACACTGATTTTACAAAAGTCACTTTCCAACACTTTTCCCCCTTAGGATAATCTCCTAAGTGAGTCCGGATGTCCCTAGGGCCAGCGTCTAGCAATTTTTATTTAGAAGCTTAGGATTGTGAGTGCTTGGGAAAATGATTTGTGGGCTAAGGAAAGGGTGATAAAATCCCCACCTTATCTTTTTTATGGGATTTGCCCTTAAAGTTGATTTGTGCAAGTGTACGATATCAACAAACAAGGTTCACTCAAAGAGTAATTAAATCAAACAAAGAGTGAGTCCTAGTCTATATGCTATGCTTACGTACCTTGTCTCCAGCACTCTTCAACAGTAAATGTAAAGGAATTGAAAGACACGTGCCTAATATGCAAATGTCTAAACAATTTTTTTAACTTTGCAACAAATTTTTTTACTGTTGATTAGCAGATATCAGGTGAAGCAAACAAGATTTAAAGTATTGTAGCAACTGTATTTTGCAGAGAAGCAAGCCCTGCAGAAAAGTGGTCAGTAATCAACTCCTCCTTGCCGCAGAACCGCGGCTTTTGCCGTGAGAACGCGGCAAGTCAGAGGGCTTCTGGTCTCTGCTTTCGAGAGCAGAGGCCCAGAGCCACTTATATGTATTCTGCAATGCCAATTTTGCTGTTTTCTTCACCTGTAACCTGTAACAGAGAAGAAGATTCGTTTAGTTCTTCACTTGAAATCAAAAACCGTTGCTCATCCCCGGCAACGGCGCCAAAAATTGATTAGAAAAAGATAGTGTGAAGTTATTACACAAGTATTCAATGAAAGAAGAAAGGTTTAGAGTTAACCTCAGTGCTTTGTCACTTCACAATGTATTTGAGATGGTTAATATATCCTTTCCAATCTCCGCTATAGCAATGGCTATACCGGGTCGATCCTCGAGGAGAGCTCACGTTGGAAGTTTTATGGTTCGGAGTGAAGAAATGAAAACGAAGATTCTTCTTTGTTATTTACACAAATGCAAGAGACATGGAAAAGAAAATAGAAGAAGTGGTTGATTTGTGCATGATGGAAAAGAAATCAAAAGAACTTTAGTAAAGTGTATTGCTAAGAGAAAAGAAGCTAGTAAAGAAGATGTTGGAAAACTTTAGATGAGAAAGTACATGGCTAGCTAACTTTACTTCGCTAACTTACTAAACTCAATGATGATGCTTGATTGCCTCATGTTGATTCATTGGCAGTAGGTATGACTTGCTTGTTTGTTCAAAGTACTTTACCGTTTTGAAGATGAGTGTTCCATTAGTTCTTAGCTTGAAGCCTCATATTGATTCATTGGCTCTCTAGATAGATTATCAATGATGAACTCTAGGATTGGTACTCAAGGAATGCTAAGTTAGAAGAATCAACATTCATTTGAACATTCAAGACATAACAACAAATTAGCTTGAAGTAAAGAAGTTGTTCTTACTATACAAGTAGCACATGTTTGGTGATCCATCTCCATGTTCCATCAAGGCTCTTGTTCTAGACAAGGCTCTAAATGAGGCACACATGAGTCATATGGAGTTTGTACAAGCATTGACCAAGGGAAAGCAACTCTACTTCCTTGGTAAGTAAAAGAAACTCTCACAATGCAAGTATAAAGATAAGCAATCATCCAAAGAGATAAAAGTTAGCTAGGTAAGTTTGTTAGCTAGCCATGCAATAGAAATTTAGCTATCCATTACACAAGTAACAAAACAACAATTCATGATGTAAAGCAAAGAGAAGTAAAGCAATGAAAATGCAAGAGAAGTAAAACAAGAAAGTAATGCAATGTAAAACGTACTAGAGCTTGCAAAGAGAAGACGAAGCTTTGATTAACCCTTGTTACAAGTGATGTCACCTTCTTGATTACAAGCTTTCAACAGCACTCACTCTCTCTCTTTGACAAAATCTCTAGGAGGAAGAAGATGGAGACTAAAACCTAGGAGAAGACTAAAACAAAATACAAGAGTTTCCCTTGTTCTCTCCTCTCTCTTCTCTGTTCAGCTTGTGCAGACCCTGGTGCTGTATTTATAGGCCTCAGAGAGAAGGATCTAGAGCCCAGGTTGTTGGAGAAAAATCCGGGGCTCAACGGCCCAGATCTTGCTGCGCGCGCGCGGCAAGGCGCGGCCGTTTGAAAGCTGTTGGCTAACAACTTTTTGTTGTGAAGTTGTTACAAGTTTGTTAGTGTAATACCCCTCTCCCGGAATACGTACTTAGTTACGTATTCAGTCTTTCGATCGTATTTTCAGATTTACCTTCCGTATTTGACCGATTTTAATTTCAAATATCGTTTTCTAATATTTAATATTTTATGTGATTTTCTGGAATTTTCTGGAATTAAAATGAATTTCTCCGAAACCGGTGTCGGCCAGTGCTGCTGACCGATTCCAGGATTTTTAACTCACAAACAGTTAGGAATTTCTAGATGGTCCTTTAGGCATTATTCCTTAGAATCATATTTTCAACCTACACTCTTTTTCTGGAGATTTTATAAATTTATGAAAATTCCAACTGAGTCGGCAGGTGACTGATTCCGGGATTTTTAATTTTAAAACTAAAAATTGTTTCTTCAAACGAATTTCACCATGAGTCTTAAAATCTTATTCTTGATTTTTGGTAAAATTTTCAGACCAATCCGAGATACTTGAAATTCGGACCTTTTTTCAAAAATTTCAAAAATCCAAATTCCACTTCATTTCCACCTCATTTCCCACTCATCACTTCACCTAACCCCACTCACTCTCTCCCTCTCCCACAGCCGGCCAAGTGGCCAAAGAGAGGACACTCACCTCACCCCTCCTTTTGCAAGATAACCCCTCACTTTCACCAAAATGTCAACCCCTTCACATAAATCCCAACATATAAATTCCTTCAATTGCAAATTTCCCCCTTTCCTTCTCATTTCTTCATCAAGAGAGGAATTGCAAAATCCCCTTCTTCTTCCTCTTCAACAAACCCTAACTTCAAGAGATCACCCAAATCCCTTCACAACCACCTCTAGATCACAAGGGATTCATCAAGGACTTCATCTAGAGCTCCATCTTCAACCACTACTCCCAAGGCAACCCCAAGAGCTAGTTCTTCAACCTAGCTTCAACTACAAGTTGTGGATTGGAGCCAACACCTCCATCCTTGGATCAAGCTTCAGATTTGACCCCTCCAAGTGAGTTCTTACTCACCAAGACCTAGTTCACACATCACATACTTGAAGTAGAAATCTTTGTTCACTTGCACACTAAAAATCCTATTTTTAGGTCATCTAAGCTCAAACCCAACCATTCCAAGGGAGTAATTCACTCACCAAGACTTGTATTAGCCTTAGAGCACTGTATTTACACTTCTTGTACACATAGGTCACCTAAAACCAGGAATTTAGCCATCAAACACGTTCCCAGAATTTCTGTCCTGTACACTGATTTTCCCCACTATTAGTCGACTTACCATAAGACCTAGTCGACTAGAACACTTAGCTGAAATTTAGTTTTTCTGGAAAACACAGTATTAGTCGACTTGCCCAAAATATCAGTCGACTAATAAACTCTCTGGAAACCCATATTAGTCGACTCCTGAATCCACCTAGTCGACTAATCCATCCTGGACCAGAAAACCCAACTTTCTGTATCACAGATCTAGACGACCGAAATATCTGTTAGTCGACTAGTACTTCCTATTAGTCGACTAACCCTCTTACCCTAGTCGACTAGCATGCACTGAAACAGAATTCCAACACTCTGTATCCCAGTTTTAGTCGATCAATCCAAACTCCTAGTCGACTAGAAACCCTATTAGTCGACTAACCAATACCCCTAGTCGACTAATCCTGGCTGTGTGTCATAGTTAATTTCTGTTCTAAATTTAGTACCTATACTTGTTACATGTGTATTATTTCCTGCTTGTTCATGCTTCAATACCAGCACTACATGACATATAACTGAATGGATGCATCTCCTATTGCCTCATGACTTGTTATTGTATATATTCGTTTCATGGCATGTTAAATAGCAACATCACCACCTATCATGCCATCTCTTAAAACAAAGCATGATACACCGGACTTTTACATAAAATGCACCAACTTACACATGGGTCAGGGGGAAATATGCGGATATCGATATGTGTTCGTGTTTACAGTGGTATTAGGATGTGCACCATGTTTCCGGTCTTACCTGTGGTACTCCAGGGGACCGAGGGGAGTGCTTCCTCCCTTTCCTGTTTACTGTCATGACAAGGGCATATATAAGACCCTCCTGTTTAGCCTAGCGGCAGGTTCCGTCTTCAAGCAACGGAACAATACTGGGCCGTGGTCCCGGGCATGCACGGGACACACTGTAAACATAGTTCGTCGATACAACCGCTGTTTCCAATAACAACCTTGTCATACTAGGATATGGATCTATGTGCTCTGGGACGCTGGGTCACATAGCTAGATATCACAGTAAGACAAGTAATAATAATAAGACATTCATTGTAGATTTATGGCATATGTCTTTATCTTATTTAGCTTACATATCCTGTTATGCATTGTTACTTAGTGCTACTTCTTCATCTCTATTCATGATCCCTGCCACTTGGCTATCTTTTATTTGTTGTATTGTGTCTTGACCCTTTGGATTTGCATATTCAGCTTCCGAGGCCTGGAACGAAGTGGAGCCTTCCACAGAGGACTTGGCTTACCTAGGAGAGCAGGCTGACCAGCTCTAGATCTATCCTGCCCGGCACTTCTTTTTGGTTCACGGATCTCCATCCTTACGTGAGCATCTTTGTATTTTTGGTTGTATATCGTTCTTTTTGGACTTGGGTTGTGATAAAGGACACTTGTAAAGTGATTTTTGCTTATCATAACTTGTGTAACTTTGTACTTATATTTTGTAAGTTGGCATATGATTGTACCACGCAGTGTGTGTTGTACTCTGATACTTGTTGTACTTATGCTTAGCGTATATACGTGGGGGCACCATCTGACCTACGTATATGCGTTGCAGTAACGTTCCCGTATCATTGGGATCGGGGCGTTACAGGTTGGTATCAGAGCCTAGGCTCTCAAACCTAAAAGTACAACCAAGTGGCAAATTCTAGTGATTTGCTAATGCCAACTACAATGTACAAAGTTATATAGTCCTTCTTGACTTCGTCCTTGATTCGATCCTCGTATCCTAAACTCCTTCCCTTTGTTTCCAATTCCAGATCTTATCCCTTTCGGTATGGAGAGACGTTCGGGTCGCAACAATGTCGGGCAAGTACCGAATGGACCCGTAGGAGGAGAGGGTGCTGATGTCCTGAGGATCATTCAGACTATGCTGGGAAACCAGCAACAGCAGATGGAGATCCAGATGTTTCTGATGCCCCAGCAGCTGAAGACCTATGCTGAGGTTCTCACCATCGCTCGAGAGGTGGAGCGTGGGTTTCAGAAGAAGCAAGAGAACCAGGCCATGAAGAGGCCGTTTGTACCGGTGGGCAGAGGAGGACCATCCAGAGCAGCGAAGGTCCAGGCCAGGCAACCATTCAGGGCAGTTCCTTACCAGGTGGCTCGACCAGGTCTTATCTGCAATTTCTGCCAGAAACCAGGACACTCTCAGCAAGATTGCCGGAGGGCAAACGGATGGTGTTTGGTGTGTGGAGCACGAGACCATGCCGTGGAGACCTGTCCTCGCAGGAGAATGGGCTTTGCTAATCAAACCTTGCCGGCACCTCAAGGGCAGAATGTACAGAGGGCACTACCAGGGCCAGTTGGGCAGAGGCACCAGGGACCAGTGATGAGGAGAGCTCTTCCCCTTCCTCCACCGCATGTTGCTCGCCCAGTGCAAAGAGGAGCCGGACAGCAGCAGGGCGTGGCAGAGGTCAGGCCTACAACCTGACAGCAGAGGAGGCTGAGGCTTCAGAGGAGGTGATTACAGGTAACATCAGAGTTCATTCTATACCTGTTCTCGCTCTCTTCGATTCGGGTGCATCCCACTGTTATATCTCCGACCATTTTGTGGCTGTTCATTCCATATCTGTTAAGGCTTTAGACCACAAGTGGGAGATAAGTACAGGGAATGGGGTAGTTGTATCTTCTAGAGTTTGTGCTGACTGTCCAGTGGAGCTTTGTGGTAAGATCTTGGCCATAGACATGCTCGTACTAGACACCAAAGGGTACGACGTGATCTTAGGCATGACCTGGCTCAGTCAGTACTATGCAGTGATTGACTGTAGAGGAAGGAAGATCAATTTCAGAATCCCTCATCAGCCGGAGTTCCAGTTTAGCGGAGAGGTGAAGCCTGCTAAGAAGGAGATTCAGATGACCACTTCGGAGGTTCTGAAGGGAGTGCCAGTGTGGGATGAATTTCCAGAAGTCTTTGCGGAGATTTCAGGACTTCCACCGGAGAGGATAGTGGAGTTCTCCATTGATACAGTTCCAGGGACAGCTCCTATATCCAAGGCTCCGTACAGGATGGCACCGACGGAGTTGGAGATCCTGAAGAAGCAGCTGCAGGAGTATTCGGACAAGGGATTGATTCGGCCGAGCACTTCACCATGGGGAGCTCCAGTGCTCTTGGCGAACAAGAAGGATGGTGGTAAGAGGCTTTGTATTGATTATAGGGAGTTGAACAAGGTCACCATCAAGAACAAGTATCCCTTGCCCCGGATTGATGACTTGTTTGATCAGCTTCATGGAGCCCGTGTATTTTCTAAGTTTGATTTGCAGTCGGGTTACCATCAGCTGAGGGTGAAGAAGGAGGATGTTCCGAAGACGGCATTCAGGACCCGTTATGGCCACTATGAATTTCTAGTTACGCCTTTCGGAGTCACCAATGCCCCTGCGGTTTTCATGGACTTGATGAACCGAGTGTTCTCCCCTTACCTAGATCAGTTTGTAGTTGTATTCATAGATGACATCCTGATCTATTCAAGGAATGAGAAGGAGCATGCAGAGCACTTGAGGATTGTGTTGCAGACCCTCCAGCAAGAGCAGCTTCATGCCAAGAGGAGCAAGTGTGAATTCTGGTTGGACAGCATAGCCTTCCTCGGACACATAGTTTCAGCAGAAGGAATTTCAGTTGATCCCAGTAAAGTCCAGGCAGTGCAGAATTGGCCAGTTCCGAAGACGGTGACTGAGATAAAGAGCTTTCTTGGACTAGCCGGATATTACAGGCGCTTTGTCCAGGATTTCTCTAGACTTGCAGCTCCGTTGACCAGGCTCACCAGAAAAGGGGAGAGATACATATGGACAGAAGAATGTGATGCAGCATTTGAGCAGTTGAAGCAGAGGCTTATCACAGCTCCAATCTTGAGGACTCCTTCAGGAAGAGGAGGGATGGTCATTTTCTGTGATGCATCAGGTAAAGGCCTGGGGTGTGTGCTTATGCAACATGATCATGTTATAGCATATGCATCTAGGCAGTTGAAGCCTCATGAGAGGAATTACCCAACTCATGACTTGGAGTTGGCAGCTGTGATATTTGCTTTGAAGATCTGGAGACACTACCTTCTGGGAGACAAAGTGTTGATATACACAGACCACAAGAGCCTCAAGTATATTTTCTCACAGAAGGAGTTGAATATGAGGCAGAGGCGGTGGCTGGAGCTGATGGCAGACTATGACATCGACTTGCAGTATCATCCAGGCAAAGTCAATACCGTTCCTGATGCACTGAGCAGGATGCCAGAGAACAGAGTGCTAGTCCACCTCACACAGCAGAGGGAGTTGATTCAGGAATTCATCAGATTGGATTTGATGTTAGTGCAAGGGGGTGACAAGGCCGGGCAGTTCATGGCTTTACAGATCCAGTCATCATTGATAGAGGAGATCAAGGAAGCTCAGATGGAGGACCCCAGATTGCAGACATTCAGAGCTCAGGTGGAGGCTGGATTGAGGTCGGATATCTGCATTCACCCAGATGGTGCATTGTGTTTTGGAGATAGACTTTGTGTTCCCCGAGGAGAAGTCAGACAGAAGATTTTGGAGGAAGCACACAGTTCAGCTTATTCTATACATCCAGGAGGAAACAAGATGTACCAGGACCTGAAGAAGCACTTTTGGTGGAATGCCATGAAGAGGGAGATAGCCCAGTTTGTTGCTAAGTGCTTGGTTTGCCAGCAGATAAAGATCGAGCATCAGAGACCAGCTGGACTTCTTCAACCTTTGCCGATACCCGAATGGAAGTGGGAGCATATCACCATGGATTTTGTGACGGCGTTACCTCGGAGTCCCAGGGGTAATAATGCGGTGTGGGTGATAGTTGATCGCCTCACCAAGTCAGCTCACTTCATACCATTCAGGGTAGGCCAGTCAACAGAGGTTCTGGCAGATAAGTATATGAAGGAGGTGGTTCGTCTGCATGGAGTTCCAGTTAGTATTGTGTCAGATAGAGACACCAGATTCAGATCTCATTTCTGGGAGAGTCTCCAAGTAAGTCTGGGAACTCGTCTGAAATTCAGTACTTCTTATCATCCTCAGACAGACGGACAATCTGAGAGGACTATCCAGATCCTTGAAGATATGTTGAGGGCTTGCATGATTGACTTTGGGGGATCTTGGGAAGACCATCTTCACTTGGCTGAGTTTTCATATAACAACAGCTACCAGGCAAGTATTAAGATGGCACCCTTTGAGGCATTGTATGGTAGGAAGTGCCGATCACCGATTTGTTGGGATGAAGTCGGTGAGAGGAGTCTTTTGGGACCAGAGATTCTGATGCAGACTACAGAGAAAGTCAGGGTTATCAGAAATCATCTCAGGGCTGCTCAGAGTAGGCAGAAGAGTTGGGCAGACACTCGGAGAAGGCCATTGGAGTTCCAGGTTGGGGATCATGTATTCTTGAGGATATCACCTACCAGAGGAGTGATCCGGTTCGGTGCTCGTGGGAAGCTAAGTCCAAGGTATATTGGCCCATTCGAGATCCTGGATCGTGTGGGAGATGTGTCCTATAGGTTGGCATTACCGCCTTCTTTGGACGGGGTGCATAATGTCTTCCACGTGTCTCAGTTGAGGAAGTATGTCAGGGATGACAGCCATATTCTGGATTATTTTGAGCTGGAGTTACAACCGGATTTATCATACCAAGAGCAGCCGTTGGCCATCCTGGATAGGAGTGTCAAGACACTGAAGAACAGAGCTATTCCATTGGTATTGGTGTCATGGAACAGGCATGTGCCAGGAGAGGCCACTTGGGAGCGTGAGGACGTTATCCGGGAGCGTTATCCTCAACTTTTCACATCTTGATTGGGTAAGACTCTTTTCTTCTACTCTTCTTTACCGTTATCTTTCCTTGTATCCATATCTATCTGTTGCTTTTCCTGTTATCTTTCACCTTATGAAATTTCGAGGACGAAATTTTTGTAAGGTGGGTAGATTGTAATACCCCTCTCCCGGAATACGTACTTAGTTACGTATTCAGTCTTTCGATCGTATTTTCCGATTTACCTTCCGTATTTGACCGATTTTAATTTCAAATATCGTTTTCTAATATTTAATATTTTATGTGATTTTCTGGAATTTTCTGGAATTAAAATGAATTTCTCCGAAACCGGTGTCGGCCAGTGCCGCTGACCGATTCCAGGATTTTTAACTCACAAACAGTTAGGAATTTCTAGATGGTCCTTTAGGCATTATTCCTTAGAATCATATTTTCAACCTACACTCTTTTTCTGGAGATTTTATAAATTTATGAAAATTCCAACTGAGTCGGCAGGTGACTGATTCCGGGATTTTTAATTTAAAACTACAAATTGTTTCTTCAAACGAATTTCACCATGAGTCTTAAAATCTTATTCTTGATTTTTGGTAAAATTTTCAGACCAATCCGAGATACTTGAAATTCGGACCTTTTTTCAAAAATTTCAAAAATCCAAATTCCACTTCATTTCCACCTCATTTCCCACTCATCACTTCACCTAACCCCACTCACTCTCTCCCTCTCCCACAGCCGGCCAAGTGGCCAAAGAGAGGACACTCACCTCACCCCTCCTTTTGCAAGATAACCCTCACTTTCACCAAAATGTCAACCCCTTCACATAAATCCCAACATATAAATTCCTTCAATTGCAAATTTCCCCCTTTCCTTCTCATTTCTTCATCAAGAGAGGAATTGCAAAATCCCCTTCTTCTTCCTCTTCAACAAACCCTAACTTCAAGAGATCACCCAAATCCCTTCACAACCACCTCTAGATCACAAGGGATTCATCAAGGACTTCATCTAGAGCTCCATCTTCAACCACTACTCCCCAAGGCAACCCCAAGAGCTAGTTCTTCAACCTAGCTTCAACTACAAGTTGTGGATTGGAGCCAACACCTCCATCCTTGGATCAAGCTTCAGATTTGACCCCTCCAAGTGAGTTCTTACTCACCAAGACCTAGTTCACACATCACATACTTGAAGTAGAAATCTTTGTTCACTTGCACACTAAAAATCCTATTTTTAGGTCATCTAAGCTCAAACCCAACCATTCCAAGGGAGTAATTCACTCACCAAGACTTGTATTAGCCTTAGAGCACTGTATTTACACTTCTTGTACACATAGGTCACCTAAAACCAGGAATTTAGCCATCAAACACGTTCCCAGAATTTCTGTCCTGTACACTGATTTTCCCCACTATTAGTCGACTTACCATAAGACCTAGTCGACTAGAACACTTAGCTGAAATTTAGTTTTTCTGGAAAACACAGTATTAGTCGACTTGCCCAAAATATCAGTCGACTAATAAACTCTCTGGAAACCCATATTAGTCGACTCCTGAATCCACCTAGTCGACTAATCCATCCTGGACCAGAAAACCCAACTTTCTGTATCACAGATCTAGACGACCGAAATATCTGTTAGTCGACTAGTACTTCCTATTAGTCGACTAACCCTCTTACCCTAGTCGACTAGCATGCACTGAAACAGAATTCCAACACTCTGTATCCCAGTTTTAGTCGATCAATCCAAACTCCTAGTCGACTAGAAACCCTATTAGTCGACTAACCAATACCCCTAGTCGACTAATCCTGGCTGTGTGTCATAGTTAATTTCTGTTCTAAATTTAGTACCTATACTTGTTACATGTGTATTATTTCCTGCTTGTTCATGCTTCAATACCAGCACTACATGACATATAACTGAATGGATGCATCTCCTATTGCCTCATGACTTGTTATTGTATATATTCGTTTCATGGCATGTTAAATAGCAACATCACCACCTATCATGCCATCTCTTAAAACAAAGCATGATACACCGGACTTTTACATAAAATGCACCAACTTACACATGGGTCAGGGGGAAATATGCGGATATCGATATGTGTTCGTGTTTACAGTGGTATTAGGATGTGCACCATGTTTCCGGTCTTACCTGTGGTACTCCAGGGGACCGAGGGGAGTGCTTCCTCCCTTTCCTGTTTACTGTCATGACAAGGGCATATATAAGACCCTCCTGTTTAGCCTAGCGGCAGGTTCCGTCTTCAAGCAACGGAACAATACTGGGCCGTGGTCCCGGGCATGCACGGGACACACTGTAAACATAGTTCGTCGATACAACCGCTGTTTCCAATAACAACCTTGTCATACTAGGATATGGATCTATGTGCTCTGGGACGCTGGGTCACATAGCTAGATATCACAGTAAGACAAGTAATAATAATAAGACATTCATTGTAGATTTATGGCATATGTCTTTATCTTATTTAGCTTACATATCCTGTTATGCATTGTTACTTAGTGCTACTTCTTCATCTCTATTCATGATCCCTGCCACTTGGCTATCTTTTATTTGTTGTATTGTGTCTTGACCCTTTGGATTTGCATATTCAGCTTCCGAGGCCTGGAACGAAGTGGAGCCTTCCACAGAGGACTTGGCTTACCTAGGAGAGCAGGCTGACCAGCTCTAGATCTATCCTGCCCGGCACTTCTTTTTGGTTCACGGATCTCCATCCTTACGTGAGCATCTTTGTATTTTTGGTTGTATATCGTTCTTTTTGGACTTGGGTTGTGATAAAGGACACTTGTAAAGTGATTTTTGCTTATCATAACTTGTGTAACTTTGTACTTATATTTGTAAGTTGGCATATGATTGTACCACGCAGTGTGTGTTGTACTCTGATACTTGTTGTACTTATGCTTAGCGTATATACGTGGGGGCACCATCTGACCTACGTATATGCGTTGCAGTAACGTTCCCGTATCATTGGGATCGGGGCGTTACAGTTAGCCACGTGGCCTTCTAGAACATTGAGTTGGCGCGTGCATCTCCCTTGATTCTGAATTCAAACTTGGGCTCTTTGGGCTTTGAATTAAATCTCTTTAATTATTGCTAATTAAAGAGATTTTGGGCCTTTTTCTCTTTAAGATGTGGACCTGCAAAAATAGAGAGAAAATGATTAAAAATCATATTTTTATTTGTAATATGCATGGTATGGAAGCGGTAAAATATGCAAATATGTATAACAATCAATGATCTCTTTTGGGCTACTGAAGAAACTGTTCTGGCCATCGCCTGGTCACCCCTTATATTGGCCATTTCGGATGGTGTGGGGCACTTCAGCAGCTGATGATTGGTGGATGAGACCTCTCTCATCATGTGGATCTTTGGCCTTCCGAGAATGACATCGTAGGGGGATTGAATGTCTAAGATACAAAACTCCGTGATGACATTGAATGGATCAAGACGGACTGGGAACTCAACCACGTCAGGGGAACGGGCCTCATTCCCATTGAATCCTTAGAGAAGTGACTGGGTCTGGGGTATGATTAATTTTTGGGCCAGCTCGGGGTATCCTCCATTCGATGTACAACATGGCCATAAAGGATGTTGACACTACTCTCCCTATCCACCAAGATATTCGACACTTTGTAGCATCCGATATCTACTATCACAACTAAGGCGTCGTTGTGTGGGAAGCTCATGGATATGAGTCTTCTTCTGAGAAAAAGACTGGCCCACCAGGAGGTGTAGGAGGACGAGTCACTATTGCTGGATAGTTGCGCCTCCAGATTTCGTTGACGTAGAGGGTCCTCTCATTGGTGGTGGTGCCTTCTATCAGAGTGTTTTCGAAGATGGCGTCACCTCATGGTATTGAACAAGGGTGTTGCCCAGGTGTTCATCTATGGTATCGGGCTGCCTTTGGACTCTAACCTCTGAGGGCAGTCCGGGGTTGAGAATGAACTCACGGAGGTATTCTTCGTTGACCAAGTCCTGAAGTGCCGTCGGAGGGTTCGACAGTACACTGTGAGGTGGCCTGTCCCTTCGTGGAAGACACAGTAGTCTCTAGATCCAGGCCCTCTTGGGTTAGGTGGGAGGGGTCTGGCCGGACGCCTGACTGATTGGTAGTGAAAAGTGCATTTTTATCATCATATTTACCATCACATTTTCATATTTATTCATTTAATTCTGCACATTTATTAATAATTTGTAATTTATTGTGTGCAGGCCTCGAATTCTTATTTTTATAATAAATAAAGCTTAATGAAGCCCAAAAGCCCACAGTTGAAGCCCAGGTGTAAAAGTGCAAATATCAATTGTCAAAGTGCAAATACACAAAGGGCTAAAGTTGCAAATATCAAAGATGAGGGAAGGATAGACTTCTACCCAACCCTAAACTCTTGCAGATGAGAATGAAAAGAGTGCAGAGATAAGGAAATTCGTTTAAAAGAGATTGGGAGAATTCAAAATCTAGGTAACTTGATTATCAAGTTATCTCAAAATCCCAATATGAAGAGCCAGGATCAAACTTCCAGAAGGAAAATCCCAGATGGACGGACCAGGTGAGGCCACGCGCCAAAGCGCGTGGCCAGATTCCACAAAAATGCCGCAAATCCGCGGCAAAATCCAAGATTCCGCGGCACTTTGATCTCATCTGGATACCAGATTTCGTGGGCTACTTCATCCGGGACTCTTCGGCCTTCTGCACCTATAAATACCCCCTGCAGTGCAACGTACAGGGTCGTCCAGAGGCGAGCCAAGGGCCAAAAGCTAGGGTTTTTAGTTTCTAGGTTAGATTTTCTTTTCTTTTTATTTTCAAGAGAGAGAGAGAGGCTTATATTGAGCGTGACACCGATGTACCCTTCCTCTTCTCTGCATTTGTATTCAGCAATAAAGGTAATTATTTTTCTTTTGTTCATTGTTCTGATATTTTATTTTTCTTTTTGTTTTCCTTTCTTTTTCTCTGTGATCTCTTGTGGTTGTTGATGAACATGCAAGTGGATTCCAAAAGCAAGTATAACTAAGCTATATGAGAACCAGCGATAGTTCATGAAGACGTTCTCCTCCAAGCTACGCATCACTTCGTTCTTGATATGCTTGACGATATAATGTGCACAGGGATTGAGTTCGAGTTTATGATCTATGCGTGGAACGCCTCCTAAGCAAGGTAGAACATGTAAGGTTTTCACGTTTTTTTTTCTTCAACCAAACTCAAGTAAGTATTCTTTTCTTTCCTTTTCTTTTCTTTCTTTTTTGTAGATTAAATCACAACTTCTCCCAATTCTTTATTTGCCGACCCATTGTAAATACCACTTCCTTTCTAACTTAACTAATAAAAATAAAAACTTTAGAGATAGCTTGCTTAACGCTTCCATCGCAGTCCCTCCCTGAGGATCACGACCCGCATAGCCTTGCTACAGCGGATTAGAATTGAGAACTTGCACATCCTATTCTTAAAACTAAAATACTATCTTTTGTGTGCAGGAAAACTCAATCAAAAAATTGGCGCCGTTGCCGGGGAGGGACGGTAAGTTTATCTCTAATAAAAAAAAAATTTATTATTAACTATTCTTTTATTCTTTTCTGTTTGCAGGTTTGGAGAACAGGAATCAGAAAAACAGCAGCAGCAGTGGACATACAGCTACTCTATGCCTCTGCCCTCGAAGGCAGAGCACCAGAGTCTACTGTAGTGCCGCGGAAACGCGGCCTCATTAGTGAATTACTGACTGCAGTTTTTTTGCAGGTTGCTTCAAATTAAAAATACTGCTTTCTGCTCTGTTCTGATTTGTTCTGTGATATACCTGTATACTGCTAATTAATTCAACAGTAAATTATTTGTTGTTAAAAAATAAAAATTGATTAGACGTTTGCATATTAGGCACGTGTCTTTTCAATTACTTTATTTTTACTGTTGAAGAGTGCTGGAGCAAGGTACGTACGCATTGCATGTAGAATAGGACTCATCTCTTGGTTGATTTTCTGCTTTGAGTGAATCTTATCTATTTATCTTGTACACTTGCACTAATTCATCTTAAGGGCATAACCCATTAACAAGATAAGGTGGGGATTTCATCACCCTTCCTTAGCCCAAAAATCATATCCCAAGCACTCACTAACCCAAGCCTAACTAAAAAAAGAGTAGACGTTGGCCCTAGGGACATCTCGGACTCAATAGGAGATTATCCTAAGGGGGAACAGTGCTGGAAGTTGACTCTTGCCAAATCAGTGTCTAGGAAAGGGATTGAGGGCCGAAAGCTCGAAGATTGGTGGTTATTTAATTAAGGAACGTCTTTGACGGAAAACCTCCCACCACTCTTGCCCTGACCTGGCTGATTAACTCGTGGTCAAAATCTGCACCCGACCTCCCGTGGACAGTCTAACCAGTTAGGAGTCGTCTAGGTCATAGGTCTACCCTAACTTAGGTTAGAATTTTTTTTTGTTTGCTTTTCTTTGTTTGTTTTCTTTTTATTTGTTTGCATTGTGTGATATGGCATATAATAATAATTTTTCCAACTTTAATCCATATTCACACCTAACTATTTTTCGGATATTACCAACCCGGCATATCATAACTTTGACCAATCTAGTGTGCCGGAATGGTCTTATCCGAATAATTATAACCCATACCCCCCATCTTATGACCATGATTTTCATACTTTCAACTCGTCACAGAGTTCATGGGTTTCGAGTCCCCCGAGTCCAATTTTCAACCGACTTGTCCTCAGTCTCCACCCAGTCCACATTCTTTCAATGAGTCATACTTAGATCCACCCAGTCAGAATAGATTACCATCTATCGGGGAAATGATAAGTATGCATGAGTCCAAGCAACAATTACCATCAATCGCAGACATGATTATGCGTGAGTCCACCGACTCACAATTTCATCACGATTACACTTCACCCTTTCAAGTCCAATCACAACACGATGCACCTATCAACTATGAAGGGATGCTTGTAGCCATGACTCAGGCTAGATTAGCCCGTGATCGTGATATAGATATGATGGTTCAATCTTTACGTTCTCACCGTTCGGCCATTTCTGATATCATTGACCACTCTCATAGAGCCGACGAACCAAGTTGCTTTGGACAACAAGATTCTACTTCAGTGCCATCATTTGAACTTGCTGAAACTCCAATTGTTGATAATTTGGCAAGTTTTTCCTTTCCTGAAATAGAACTTGAACATGAATATGATCATGATCTCCCACTTGATGATTCAATTTTACTTCCTGATTCAATAATGACTCCAGTGTCTCCATCTGATTTTACTTTTCCCGAGTCAACATTGGATCCTGTTCCAATTCATCATGATATTGAGTCACCTATAATATGATGATCATATTGAACTTGACCAATTGTGCAAATTTGAAAGTCCCATGGATAAATTGGCAAGTTCTCACTTTTATGATATTGAGCTCAATGAGATATGTGACCTAGATTCTCAAATCTGTGATCAAGTTCAAATTCCCGAATCATTATTGACTCCTGTTTTGTTACCCGACTTAGGTAATCTTTTAGAGTCAGTTTTGATTCCCACATCTATCATTCCTGAACTTGAATCACCAACATTGAGTCACATTCCATTGTGGGAAACTAATTGTGGACTTGAGTTTCAGCTTATTGATTTGGACCCACTTCCTGAACTTAGCCCGACTCCTGAACCCTTACTTGATTTAAGTTTCTTTCCTGAGTCGGTATTCGTTCCCGTACCTATAATGTCCAGTCAATAATTCCATCTTTTCATACTCCATTTTGGGACAAGAAGGTTGAGACAATTAACTCTGAAATTTATTAAGAAATTTGGAAATTTGATGGGGTGGAAATTCTAAAAAATGATTATACATATATTTTAGTGGGTTATGTAAGGAAAGTTTCTGGTGGGTTCCACCAAATTATCTGTCATCTTGATTGGGCCGCATTTCGTGGACCAATTAGACCACCTCCGGAACCACCACCCTAAGGTAACTTCCGCCTTCCCTTGTTCTGTTTCATGTGTACATGCATTCATTCATACATTGAGGACAATGCATGAGATAAGTGTGGGGGTGGGCTTTACTAACATACTAACATAAGTAGAAACTAACAAAATTTGCTAAAAAAAAAAAAAAAATATTAAAAAAAAATGTTATAAAAAGGACAGTATTTTGACTTATTTTTTTGAAAGAAATCTAAGTTAGTTTTAAGGATTAGGAAAATCATGATTAGGATTTCTAAAAACTTGGTCAAAATAAATAAATTGTTTAAATTTTAGGTATAGGAGAGAAATTGAATAAATAATTAGTCTTGATTTTTACCTTAATGAAATGTGCATACCTAATGCATATCTAGGATTCTAAGACAAAGACCTTTGTGCCTCATATATAAAAAAAATTAAAAAAAAATCACTAATTAAGCTGGATACATGTGCCTCAAGAAGCATAAGTATTTATGCCTAAAGGTGAGTAAATAAAATAAAGTCCTTAGTTTTGGGGCCTAGTTCACTCGAATTTGAGTCCGCAGGGTGTTTTCTCACCTGGTGCCCTAAAGCCAACCGGTTTGGGAGTCATCGACTTTAAATTCGCTACATGGGTGGATTAGAAAGCCTAATAAAACTAAGAATATGAGATATGTATTAACACATCTAAGAGTCAATTAGTTAGGTATGAGGGCCTCAAGAAGTCTTGATGCTTACACGAAAGAAAATTAGATGAGTTATACATATTAAAAAAAAAGGAAGAGAAAAAAATATAGAGGCATGAGAGTCCAAGTTAAGGAATTCCTAGTATAAATTCATAAGGATGCATATGATTTTTGGTAACGAAAAAGACTATATTAGAAGTTCAATTTGACCCTTACCTAAAATGAAAACATTTACTTTATAAAGACTAAGTCTAAGAATGAATAAAAATGAGGATCCTAAACTTATAGACTACTTAGTCTCTTCAATAATAATTCAAATATTTCCTTTTTATGGATTTTGTGGGTGCAATCCGCTGAAAACCCTCACGAGACAACACTCGTCCTCTAGGGTAACCTAGAGGTTTAACGGCTTGTTGCACGTGCTAAGTGCAATCGTGATTCCTACGAAAGTGAGTTAGGTTAGATTAACTTTTCATTTCTTTTTCTTTTTCTTTGTTTTTACTCGAGGACGAGCAAAAAGATAAGTGTGGGGGTGTGATTGGTAGTGAAAAGTGCATTTTTATCATCATATTTACCATCACATTTTCATATTTATTCATTTAATTCTGCACATTTATTAATAATTTGTAATTTATTGTGTGCAGGCCTCGAATTCTTATTTTATAATAAATAAAGCTTAATGAAGCCCAAAAGCCCACAGTTGAAGCCCAGGTGTAAAAGTGCAAATATCAATTGTCAAAGTGCAAATACACAAAGGGCTAAAGTTGCAAATATCAAAGATGAGGGAAGGATAGACTTCTACCCAACCCTAAACTCTTGCAGATGAGAATGAAAAGAGTGCAGAGATAAGGAAATTCGTTTAAAAGAGATTGGGAGAATTCAAAATCTAGGTAACTTGATTATCAAGTTATCTCGAAATCCCAATATGAAGAGCCAGGATCAAACTTCCAGAAGGAAAATCCCAGATGGACGGACCAGGTGAGGCCACGCGCCAAAGCGCGTGGCCAGATTCCACAAAAATGCCGCAAATCCGCGGCAAAATCCAAGATTCCGCGGCACTTTGATCTCATCTGGATACCAGATTTCGTGGGCTACTTCATCCGGGACTCTTCGGCCTTCTGCACCTATAAATACCCCCTGCAGTGCAACGTACAGGGTCGTCCAGAGGCGAGCCAAGGGCCAAAAGCTAGGTTTTTAGTTTCTAGGTTAGATTTTCTTTTCTTTTTATTTTCAAGAGAGAGAGAGAGGCTTATATTGAGCGTGACACCGATGTACCCTTCCTCTTCTCTGCATTTGTATTCAGCAATAAAGGTAATTATTTTTCTTTTGTTCATTGTTCTGATATTTTATTTTTCTTTTTGTTTTCCTTTCTTTTTCTCTGTGATCTCTTGTGGTTGTTGATGAACATGCAAGTGGATTCCAAAAGCAAGTATAACTAAGCTATGTGAGAACCAGCGATAGTCCATGAAGACGTTCTCCTCCAAGCTACGCATCACTTCGTTCTTGATATGCTTGACGATATAATGTGCACAGGGATTGAGTTCGAGTTTATGATCTATGCGTGGAACGCCTCCTAAGCAAGGTAGAACATGTAAGGTTTTCACGTTTTGTTTTCTTCAACCAAACTCAAGTAAGTATTCTTTTCTTTCCTTTTCTTTTCTTTTCTTTTTTGTAGATTAAATCACAACTTCTCCCAATTCTTTATTTGCCGACCCATTGTAAATACCACTTCCTTTCTAACTTAACTAATAAAAATAAAAACTTTAGAGATAGCTTGCTTAACGCTTCCATCGCAGTCCCTCCCTGAGGATCACGACCCGCATAGCCTTGCTACAGCGGATTAGAATTGAGAACTTGCACATCCTATTCTTAAAACTAAAATACTATCTTTTGTGTGCAGGAAAACTCAATCACTGACCCAAGGCTGGTCTTTAATGGCGTTAAAGATTTGATCGAGCGGTTACCAAAATGGGATGGGGTCGAGCTCTGCTTCACTCCCCTTGCCAGATTTGGTAACGCGCCTAGATGGCTTGCGGACAGCGGAAGAATTGTTGCTCGAATTCTTCCTCGGGGGGAATTATGGCTTCGTCTTCTCGACCCGGGTCCTTTTCTCGGGGGGACGACTGAACATGGTCTGAGTCACCTCTTCTATTTGGATGTACTTTTGAGCCCGGACGAGGATATCCTTCATTTTGGTGATGTCATTCTTCACCAAATGTTTGTAGAAAGGTTTGGTGACTTGTAGCCCACTGATCAAGGTAGAAGCAGCTATGTCCTCGTTATAGTTGTATACTAGGGCTATCTAGCTCTGAAAGTAATTAATGTAGTTCTTCAGACTCTCCCTAGTTTTCATCTTGACCATTAGGAGGTGGTTATTGTTCTTCTGAAATTCCCTTCGAGGAGGAAACTGTTTGTAGAATGTATCGGTTACTCCATGAAAGCTTCAGAGTGAATTCCTTAGGAGCGAGTAAAATCAGTGGTAGGCGACTCCCTTGAGGCTGGATGGGAATGCTCAACAGAGTAGGAGGCCGTCATGAGTGTAAACTACTATCTTATCCTAGTACTGGCGGAGATGTAGAAGGAGGTTAGAGTTCCTGAGTAGTGGTCAAAGGTCGGCATCACGAACTTCTTCAAAAAGCGGAGCGTGATGATTTTCGTCGACAATGGTGAGTCAGTGGGTCTCATCCCATTGTATTCCATCCTTTTTGGACTGCTAAATGGCTTGATTGAGCCACTCCTGAACCAGATCCGCGATGTCCTCTATGCGAGGGATCTTCGGGGTTCCGGAACACTCAGAGCTCCGGGGGTCCTCATTATCTTCGTTGGTCTCAGATCGGTTGCGCCTTGAACTTTCGGTGGAGTGAGCGAATTTCAGTGTACTTGTTGGTGATGGGGGAGTGATCGCAAAAAGCAAGCACAAGAATAAGTAAAGAGAGTGTGGATCGATGTTACTGCTTTTGCGATTCTTCCGTAGTAGCGAAGTGGCTATACGAGTCATATCCACAATGAGGGAGAGCGATGAAAGCTTGATGCGGCTTCTTTGTTCAAGAAAAGAGAAAGTTCTTTGTTCGAATAAAGAATGTGAAAATGAAAACAAGTTTGTTCAAGAATAGTTTTGAATTAGTTTGCTTGTTGTAAAGTGAATTTTTCTTAATTGTAAAAGCACATGGCTTACTTTCTACTAAGTGTTCCCACTAATCCCTAACTTCTTGAAGATGTAGCCTCACGATGGATCATCGGCAAGCTTAATCCTTATGCATAGGAACTATTCATGTGGAAATCGAGTAAAAGTTCTTCCTATAACTTAGCTTAACACGGCAAAAACTTGGACATTCCCTTATCAAGATCCAATAGAAGGCGAGAATAAAGGAAGACACAAGTGCACTAATGGTATCGGTAAAGTTAAAAGGAAAATCTCTAACTTACAACAACAAGTAACGCACACAACCCATAGATCATAAAAAAAAATCATTAAGCATGAAATATAAGATAGTAAATATTTGTAGGTAAGTTAGAATTAGAACCCTCGTCTTAAGATGTCATAGCTCTCATTTGCACAAGGCTTATTTGACACTATTGACTCATTTAGGTTATTAATCAAGTTGTTAGAGATTAGTGGGTTAATAGTTAGTTAGCTATGCAATGGGAGAGTTAGTTAGACATGTTTAAGAAAAGAAACAATAAAAGAGAAGAGGTAAAGAGAAGGAGTTACACTAAAACAAGAATGTAGAACCAAATAAGAAACACAAGTAAATGGAAAGAAGGCAGAGAAGTAATTACATGTATTAGCTTGTCACCTTCAAATACAACTTATACACACTCTCTCTCTCTTTCACTCTAATGGCTAAAACTAAAACTAGAAGAAGAGAGAAACTAAAACAGCTACAATCCTAAAAATAAGATTACAACAACTTGCTAAAGCTCTGGATATCTCCCAACTGAAGACCCCTGGGGGGGATTTATAGGCACCAGGGGAAAGGGGGCAAGGGGGAGAACCCCTGGCCCAAAGCCCAGGCGTGCGCGCTCCCGTACGGCCGCGTTTCCGCGGCCCTGCCAGGGCGGCGCGCGCCTGGCTTCGGGCAGCGCGTCGCCCCTTCTGCCTCTTGTCCACTAGATCTTCTGGAATCCTGATTTGATGCCCTGGGATGACAAAATCTCCTCCCTAAAGTTAATGGCTACTTGGTAGGCCTTTAATCACCCTTTAAATAGTGATTTAGGGTCTTCTTCTTCATTTGCACACCATGAACCTAGGATTAAGCAAGCAAAACTTTATTAGCACAGCACCGTGTGGGAAAATGGTGCGCACAATGAATGGTCCAGACCAACGAGTCTTCAGCTTCCCCGCGAAAATATGAAGCCTCAAGTTGTATAGCAAAATCTAGTCTCCCGGGGCAAAGTTTTCCCGGTTATGATCTGGTCATGGAAAAGTTTAGTCCTGCTTTTGGTGATTCGAGCATTCTTATAGGCTTCATTCCGTATCTCCTCTAATTCTGAGATCTGTAGTCTTCTTAGCTCACCGACCTTACTCAGATCAAAATTAAGTTGCTTAATGGCCTATAGGGCACGGTGTTCTAACTCGATGGGTAGATGACAGGCTTTTTCAAATACGATTCTATAAGGAGACATTCCCAAAACTGTCTTAAAAGCAGTGCGGTAAGCCCACAATGCATCGCTGAGTTTGTCGACCAATCCTTTCGGTTTTGTCCGAAAGTCTTTTCTAAAATGACCTTGATTTGTCGGTTGGTGACTTCGACCTACCTATTCATCTGGGGGTGATACGGAGTAGATAACTTGTGATTGATGGAATATTTCTGCATCAGAGCTTCAAAAACTCTATTGCAGAAATGCGATCCATTATCACTAATTATCGCTCTGGGGGTGCCAAATTGGGAGAAGATGTTCTCTTTAAGAAATTTGACAACCACTTTGTTATCATTGGTCTTTGTTGGCACAGCTTCTACCCATTTAGAGATATAATCGACAGCAACCAAAATGAACTGGTTGCCAAAATAACTAGGGAATGGTCCCATGAAGTCGATACCCCAAACATCAAAAATTTCAACTTCCAGGATCGGGTTCAGGGGCATCGTGTCTCTTCTTGAAATTTTCCCAATCTTCTGACAATTTGCGCATGACTTATAAAATGGTATGAGTCTTTGAATAAAGTGGGTCAGTAAAACCCACTTTGTAGAACCTTCTCTGCAGTCTTGCAGGGACCGAAGTGTCCTCCGCATGCAAGGTCATGACAAAAGCTGAGCACACTCCTCTGTTCCTCCTCTGACATGCATCGTCGAATAATCTGGTCGGGACAATACTTAAAAAGATACGGCTCTTCCCAGAAGAAGTACCATACTTGGGCAAAGAAGCGATAATTGTCTTGCTTTGTCCAGTCAGCGGGTAATTGTCCAGTGGCCAGGTAATTAACAATGTCCGCATACCAAGGTTCCTTAAGAATGGTCAGGATGTGCTCGTCTGAGAAATCCTCGTTGATCGGAGCTTGTATAATCGGTGCGTTCGGAATTCGTGACAAATGATCTGCAACCACATTTTCTATACCTCGTTTATCCCGAATTTCCAGGTCAAATTCTTGAAGCAAAAGGATCCACCGAATCAATCAGGCTTTTGCTTCCTTCTTGGTCATGAGGTATTTCAGTGCCGAATGATCCGTAAAAATCACCATCTTCGAACCTCAAAACTTCTCTATTGCAAAAAAACGGCCAAGAATTCCTTCTCAGTCGTTGTATAATTTTGTTGGGCGTCATTCAAGGTCCTACTCGAGTAATAAATCACGTGCTGCCTATTGTTGATGCGCTGTCCTAGAACAAATCCAATAGCAAAATCAGAGGCATCACACATGATTTTGAACGGTTGGACCCAGTTAGGAGCAGAAATAATAGGCGCAGAAATAAGTTCTTACTTAAGCTTAAGCTTCCCCCATGACTTGAAACATTCATTGTTAAAATCAAAGGGCACGTCCTTAGCGAGCAGTTGGTTAAGGGCCTAGCGATTTTACTAAAATCCTTAATGAACCGTCGGTAGAACCCAGCATGCCCTAGAAAGGATCTAATATCCTTGATACTTTTGGTTGGTGGAAGCTTAGCAATCACTTCTACTTTAGCCTTGTCCACTTCAATGCCTCTCCTAGAAATCTCATGGCCTAAGACAATCCCCTGTCTCACCATGAAGTAACATTTCTCCTAATTTAGAGTTAGATTCTTCTCCTTGCATTTCTGCAGAACTAACTCTAGGTGATGAAGACACTGATCAAATGAATCTCCGTAGATGGAGAAATCATCCATAAAAATCTCAAGGAAACGTTCTACCATGTCGGAAAAAAAACTAAGCATGCATCGTTAGAATGATGCGGGAGCATTGCACAATCCAAAGGGCACGCGTCGGTAAGCAAAGGTTCCAAACGGGCAGGTGAACGTGGTCTTTTCCTGGTCTTCTGCAGCAATTGGGATTTAATTATATCCCGAGTACCCATCTAGGAAGCAATAGTGCTGGTGTCCAGCCAGGCGTTCAAGCATCTACTCGATGAAAGGCAGCGGGAAGTAGTCTTTACGGGTAGCTGCATTCAACTTTCTGTAGTCGATACAAACACGAACCTTGGTAGGCAGTCTTGTTTGTACCAACTCTTTTTTCCTCAGTTTTAACCACCGTAAAGCCAACTTTCATCGGGACCGCATGAACAGGGTTAACCCATTGGCTATCATAAATGGGATAAATGATCCCATTGTCTAGTAATTTCAAAATTTCCGCTTTAACTGCCTCTTGTATGAGTGGGTTAAGCCTGCATTGTGGGTCCCTTCTGGGGGTTGCTTCATCGGTTAAATGGATTCTATGTTGCACTATGGCTAGACTTATCCCTTTGATATCCTTCATCATCCAGCCAATGGCTTCTGATCGGTCACATATATTGCATATACATTGTCACCTTACCATAATTTTTAGCTGATAAATCCTATTAATAAATCTTCTTCTTCTTTGTTTAATGTAGGCCCAATTGCTAAAAGAAAGGAAAGAGAAACAAGCCCAAAAGCCCACCAAATTCTGATTTTATTCAGAAGAAATTCGAAATCAAGGAATCAGGGCAAAATCTGGCATAACTGAGAGGTTGAAAACCGGTTGAGAAGAATCCTCCCTGAATCAAGCGGTTGAAGCCAACAAGCAAAGACTGTTTCGTCAAATCCTGGAGCAGAAACGAGAGAACCAGAAGAAGATATAGGAGAATCATCAAACCAGGGGAAACTACCAACTGGGTGTGGCCATGTGGCCATACTAGGGCCGCGAAAACGCAGCCCTAGCTGCATTTCTGCGGCTATCTAGTGTCAGTTGGGGGAGCGTTTGCTCCCCCAATCTTCCCGGGATTCCCCCCTTTTGGTTTTTCCCTATAAATATCAGTTTCAGCAGAGCAAAATGGAGCGAAGACTAGGATTAGAATTTTTGTTTATTTTCTAAGGATTTAGGCTCTTTGTTAGCTAGCACAAAAGTTGTATTTTTGTTTTTCAATTTGTAATCCAGTACGAACACTTGTGAGAGAGAGGAATTGAGTGCTTGTACTTGAAGATTGAAGTGACATCAATACAAGAATCGAGCCACATTTTCTTCCACTCTTATTACGGTATGTCATACATTATTTACTTGCTTTCTTCTTTGTTTTTCATGAGTAGCTAGATCGATTTTCTGGGCTCACTATTGTATCTCTCTTCAATTCTTCTTCTCTTCTGTTTTTAAAGAAAAAGACCCAATGAATCATTTGCATGCCTTACTTAAAGCCTTTCTTCTTGAAAGTGTTCTTGAAGGCACATGAGGATGGGCTTGGATTTTTAAACTCGTACTTCTTTTAAAAATGTTTCTTGAACTGTTTTTATTTCATATTTGCTTCTTCGCGCTTGATGATTTAACATCCGATTCAAAACGATTTCTTAAAGAAAAGAGTGAACTTTTCCAACCATCTTATGTGCTTTACTTCAAACTTTCTAAAGTCAATATTAAGTTTTGCCTATGATCAAGTTGAGGCATTTAGGATTTCAATAGAAGAATGAACAGTTGAGTAGTGAGATAGTGAGCCCAGATTTTCTTCCTTATTATAATCAACAAAACAATTTTCGAGCTTTTTAAATCACCTTAAAGCCTTCTCTAAAAGTTGCAATTTCTCTTTTAATCATCTCCTTCTTTCCATTCTCTTTTCACTTAAAAAACGAGCACAATTCTTTGTTGTTAAACGAATCACCAAAAAGCTTTCATCGCATTCCTCCTCGTGGACACGACCCGTTAGCCACAAGCTACACGGTAAATTCTTAACTCTTTGATTGTTCTTTCAATTTAGCAATCAACTTCCCTACATCTCTTCAGAATAGAATTAAGCTGTCCTCTTAATGCTCAGTCCAGTGGGATGCTATGATGACTGGCAGGGTTTCTCTTCCACCCAGGTAGGCGTACTTGAGATGTGCAAGTAAGACTTTCAGCTCTAGGGAAGGTGTTGCTTCATTGGAGGCAATCTCCGAACTTTCAATCCTATGATGAGGTACACTTGGGCTTGACACCCAATCCACTGCTGAATCTACGATCTGGTCTAGATTAAAATCCTCAGTCTCCAGATCAAACTTTGCCTCTTTTTCTACCTCCATGCGTTCCTCGTGCTCACTGGTCAAATTTTCAATAGATTTGACCTCAAAAGTTTGATCATTGATATCCCTGGGTTGTCTTCCAAGATTGAAGACATTGACTTCCTTCGTCATGTCTTAAAAAGTCAATCGCATGGACCCGTTCCTACAGTTAATTATGGCATTGGCTGTAGCAAGAAATGGGCGCCCTAAGATGACTGAAGTTTGAGACCTTAGATTGGACACAGGTTGGGTTTCAAGCACAATGAAGTCAACGGGATAGATGAAATTCCCGACCCAGATAAGGACATCTATGATTTCTCCCTTCAGGATTTTCACAGATCGGTCAGCTAGCTGAATGGTGACTCGAATTAGGCTTAGCTCGCCCAACCCAAGTTGCTGGTATACTGAGAGAAGTAGCAAGTTGATACTTGCTCCCAGGTCAAGGAGTGCTCGGCTAATTTCTATTTGTCCTATGGTGCAGAAAATTGTGGGACATCCGGGATCCTTGTATTTCATCGGAATGGGACCAGACATAATTTCGCTTATATTGGTTGCCAAGAATACTTTCTTGGGCATATTTGTCTTTCTCTTCTTCGTACACATATCCTTAAGAGATTTGGCATAAGTTGGGACTTGTTGGATAACGTCAAGAAGAGACACATTCAGCTTGACCTCGTTAAACATCTCAAGCATCTTTTTCATGTGCACATTCTTATTATTGTTCCTAAGCCTATTGGGAAAGGGTGCTACAGGCTTATGAACTTGTTCAGCAGCTTTGTCCTCGTTAGATGTTTGAGGAGCAGATTGGGAGGAACTAGCAGAGTTGGAGGCTAGAGTAGGATCAGTATGGACAGGATTTTTCTGTTGGTAGACCTGGTTGTCTACCTTCTTTCTAGATCGAAGTGTGTGAACAGCATTGCACTGGTTGATCGACGGATCCTGAATTTCATATGCTTGATTGGAGTTTTTTGGATTAACTAGCGGCTGACTAGGTAAAATACCCTTTGGTCTTTCACTTAGGGAGCTAGCTAATTGGCTCATCTGCATTTCAATCTCGATATAGCCTGTGAATGGTTGTTTAGTGTTTCTCCCTAATTTTGCATAAAAGCGGTTTGGGACTTCATAAAAGCTTCCATGCTCTCCTCCAACTTACTGAATTTCTTTTCCATTGGTGAACTTTGAGAGGAGGAAGATGGAGCTTGACTGGGAAAATTTGGTGGAGGACTGGGATGGTGAAAATTGTTGGAGAAATTAGGCCTAGAGGATTGTTTTGGGCCCAAGAGAAATTTGGGTGATTCCTCCAACCTGGATTGTATGTTTGCGTGTAGGGATTAGGAGGCGGCCGTGAGTAGGCCGCGTTCAGGTGTTCCGGTGGCACTTGTTGGGCATGGAAAATGGGGCACTCTTTAAAGACATGATTTAGTGCATGAGAGTATGAACAACCCGGATTGTGAATTGGTGGTGGGTTGATTTGGTTGACATTAGCTGGCTCTCTTGTTTCTAGAGCCTCTATTCTCCTCATTAGGATTGCAATCTTGGGTTCTACAGCTATGTATGATTCTAGAGATAGGAGCCCTCCTCTTGAAGCTATAGATTGTGAATTCCTTGATTTTTCTGAGGTTGTCCCCCATTGCAGGGTTTTCTCAGCTAAATCCTAAAATAAGTCCCAACCCTGATTCTCATCCTTTTGCAAGAACCCTCTCTGACACATGATTTCTAAAAGGGTTTTCGTTTGATAATCTAAGCCATCGTAGAGAATCTGGCACTGACGCCATTTCTCCACACCATGATGAGGGCACTGAGTTAGGAGATCTTTGAATCGCTCAAATATCTCCAAAATGGCTCGCTCGGTTCTTCCCTGAATTGCATGATATTTTTTCTAATGAGGGCAGTTTTGTGAATGGGTAGAATTTCTTCAGGAATGCCTTGACAAAATCATCCCATGTCGTGACAGAATCTATCGCCAAACTATACAATCATTTCTTTGTTAGGTCCTTTAGGGAAAAGAGAATGAAACGTAACCTAACGGCATCATCTCCTAGCTGGGGTATACGCATCATGAGGCACACTTCTTCAAACTCCCTAACAAAGAAGTATGCGTCCTCTGATTCTATAAACCATGAAACTTTGGGAGAGTGTTGATGAATTGAGGCTTTAATTCAAAATTATTTCCATTTGCCTCAGGCAGTTTTATACATGATGGTAATGAGGTTCTGATCGGGTAAACCTATCCTGAAGTGGCGCCATTATAGATTCTGGATGCAAGGGTAAAGAGTATTTCTAGTTAATCTGGAAGATACAGGATCTCTTACCCACTCTTGCATGTAGCACACCATAAACAACGTAAAAACAACAAACAAACGAAAAGAATAAAATAAACAAACAAAAGAAAGAATAACAACTACAAAGTCTTAGTCTAAGGTACCTGGACCTTAACAAATCCTAACAGGTCGATTCTCCGAGGGAGGTTGTTGCAAGAACTCGACTACAAGCTAATCGGTCAGGAAAGGGCAAAACTCGGTGGGAGGTATCTGAGCGTGAGCCACGGGCCTTAATTACGCCAAACTATGGAGCTTTCGAGGCTTTGCCTCTCAATCCACTTTCCTTAGACATCGATTTTGCAGGAGTATAGTTCTTGCAATTTCCAACCGCGGTTAATCTCTTAGTGAATCCGAAATGTCTCTAGGGCCAACGTCGGGTTATGTGAGTGCACTTGGAGATGGTTTTTTGGTTAAGGAAGGGTGATGAAATCCCCACCTTATCTTGTTTATTTGGGATTTTGCCCTTAATGTCAATTGTGCAAGTGTACAGTTTATTCACAACAAGGTAACACTCAAAGTGATAAATCACTCTAAAATATTGGTCTTATTCTATATAAATGCACACGTACCTTTTCTCCAGCACTCTTCAACAGAATTGAAATGAATTGAAATAGACACGTGCCCTAAATGCAAAAGTCTAATCCAAATTTTAATTAAGTAACAAGTAAATTTCTGTTAAGTTTATCACACTGTATAAGGTGAAACATTTAATGGAACTAAAAAATTTAGAAAGCAATTTGAGAGGCTTTCGGCAACCCTGCAAACGAGTTTGTTAGTACTTCAATTGGAAAAACTTGCTTTTACACGAATTTTTTCGAGGGAAAATGAATCCTCGTGCAGCGTCCTTAGCCACCACTTTTGCTTCCTGTGATAGTAAGCTCCTTGGTACTTCTCCTACACACAAGAAACAAAGAAAAATCTTTAGTATTGAACAATAAAGTCGTTCCCTCCCCGGCAATGACGCCAAAATTTGATCGGCAACAAGCAAGCACAAGAATAAGTAAAGAGAGTGTGGGTCGATGTTACTGCTTTTGCGATTCTTCCGTAGTAGCGAAGTGGCTATACGGGTCATATCCACTAGGAGGGAGAGCGATGAAAGCTTGATGCGGCTTCTTGGTTCAAGAAAAGACAAAGTTCTTTGTTCGAATAAAGAATGTGAAAATGAAAACAAGTTCGTTTCAAGAATAGTTTTGAATTAATTTGCTTGTTGTAAAGTGAATTTTTCTTAATGGTAAAAGCGCATGGCTAACTTTCTACTAAGTGGTCTCACTAATCCCTAACTTCTTGAAGATGCAGCCTCACGATGGATCATAGGCAAGCTTAACCCTTATGCATAGGGAACTATTCACGTAGAAATCGAGTGAAAGTTCTTCTTATAACTTAGCTTAACACGGCAAAAACTGGACATTCCCTTATCAAGATCCAATAGAAGGCAAGAATAAGGGAAGACACAAGTGCACTAATGGTATCGGCAAAGTTAAAAGGAAAATTCTCTAACTTACAACAATAAGTAACGCACACAGCTCATAGATCATCAAAAAAAACCATTAAGTATGAAATATAAGATAGTAAATATTTGTAGGTAAGTTAGAGTTAGAACCCTCGTCTTAAAATGTCATAACTCTCGTTTGCACAAGGCTTGTTTGACACTATTGACTCATTTGGGTTATTAATCAAGTTGTTAGAGATTAGTGGGTTAGTAGTTAGTTAGCCATGCAATGGGAGAGTTAGTTAGACATGCTTAAGAAAAGAAACAACAAAAGAGAAGAGGTAAAGAGAAGGAGTTATACTAAAACAAGAATGTAGAACCAAATGAGAAAACACAAGTAAATGGAAAAAAGGAAGAGAAGTAGTTACTTGTATTAGCTTGTCACCTTCAAATACAACTTGCACACACTCTCTCTTTCACTCTAATGGCTAAAACTAAAACTAGAAGAACAGGGGAACTAAAACAACTACAATCCTAAAAACAAGATTACAACAACTTGCTAAAGCTCTGGATATCTCCCAACTGAAGACCCTTGGGGTTATTTATAGGCACCAGGGGAAAGGGGGCTAGAGGGACGACCCCTGGCCCAAAGCCCAGGCGCGCGCGCGCCCGTACGGCCGCGAAAACGCGGCCTGGGCCGCGTTTCTGCTGCCCTGCCAGGGCGGGCGCGCTGGCTTCGGGCAGCGCGTCGTCCCTTCTGTCTCCTATCCAGTTGATCTTCTGAAATCCTGATTTGATACCCTGGGCTGACAAAATCTCCTCCCTAAAGTCAATGCCTACTTGGTAGGCCTTTAATCACCCTTTAAATGGTGATTTAAGGTCTTCTTCTTCATTTGCAGACCATGGACCTAGGATTAAGCAAGCAAAGCTTTATTAGCAGAATTTTACATCAAATAAATATGAGAATGTGATGAAAATTATGCAAAATTAGAGACTAATCAGGGAGCCCGCACATTTCTTCCCGCAGTGGGAGAAGAATGCCACTTTCGCTGTGTCCCTATTTGTTTGAGCAGACGTGTCTGGACACGAGCTGTCGCTTATTTTTCACGAGCAATAATTTTGCGGAGCTGGATCATCTCTGCCTGCTGGTTCTCCACCTGCTTCTGCATGGTGGAAAACATCTGGAGGAGTTGGTCGTCGTTGAGCGACGGCTCGGGTTCGATGGTTCCTAAGAGGCGAAGCAGTGTAGGAATGAGAATCCTCAGCGTCAGAGATGTGGACGTCAGATAGGCTGGGTGGTTGTTCGCTAGCTCAGCCACTTTGATAATTTCCCTTTTCCTTTCAGATCGGAAAGGGAAATTGTAGCCTGGTTACGCTCTTCCTTGACAGAACCATATTGGTCATGCAAGGCAGTTTAGAGGAAGGGTCTGATATTGGATGGCAAGAGATCCTAAGTAAGGATCCAGAATCTTTCATCAAAAGCTCCAATGGATAATTCCCAAAGAATCAATTCATGCACCAAAATAATTGAGTGAGTATAATCAAATCGCAGAAAAGGTAACGCAAACACAGAAAATTTCGTGAAAATTCAAAAGGGAAAAAATCACGGAGAGGAGAAGGAGAATTCCACTACAACAATGGTGATTACAATGGGGTTCTCTTAGTATGCTAGGGTTTTTGGACTCTAATCTACCTCTCCTCTGGGTTGGAGGAAATCTCTTATTTATACAGGTTATGTCAAAAAGATAAGGATAGAGAGTCATACTTAGTTTGAAAACTTAAGTTTCTTATCTTGACAGCGGTTGAGCCGAACACCCCCGGTTTGAATCGATATAGGAGAGAGATTATCTCTATTTGGTGGTCTGCCTTGGTTGTAAATGAGGATGAACTGCTCTCGAGGGGTAACTGTCCCGTTTGAATGAGGATTGGGCTTAGAGGTGGAGATCTCCTGTAATCGGATTTACTTCCTCTTCTAATTACCCACTTACTCAGAATTCAAAATGGATGAAGACTCTGAATTAGGTGTTCTGGAGATGACCACACCTCGTGCAACCCTTTGAGGCTGGACCGACACGTGTCACGATCTCGGGCGAGTCAAAAAGCGACCACTACAGATATGATTAGGAATTTATTAATTTATAGGAGTTGTTATGTTAATCGAGGATATTAGAAACTGGGACCGTTACATTACATCTAGGGTTAGTTACTTATGGGAGACATATATTTGATGATTTACAACACTTTAATAGAGACAGATTTAGATTGACCACATGATGCTAGTTTAGGGGATGCAAACTTAGGTGCTTAACTGCCTTTAGATAGATAAATAGCAATCCAACATTTTAACCCTTCTCTAAACTTTCACTCAATCCACCTAGTTTGTGTAAGAAACTAAAGAACCACCTATCTCCAAGAATCAACCCTTAAATGCTACAATTGATCAACCGTGAACTTGCGGTATTTTTAATAGTGAGAGTGAAATCTCCCAACATATGAAATTAGCTAAAATAGTGTATTATTCCTCTAGAGTTGCTAGTTTGTGAGCATGATTCATTATTCTTGATGGACTTAGTTATTATCAGTGATTAGTTGTGTATCATGTATCACGCACAGACACATTCATCATTATTACTCACGCATTTGTTATCTATTAAGTCTACTACCATGTCATGTATTCATCTACCTATTTCTTTTTATTTAATAATATCAATTGTTTGTCTCTTCGACCTAGTACTAACTCAGCCTCAGAATCATGGTCGGAGGGCAATCTTTTTGGGTTGACTTGCTGGCGTTTGACACCCTCTTGATTTACATCTTTTTTAGGTTATTCAACGTTCGGAGAGGTGTTAAGTGACTAAGATTCGGTGTAGTCACCATTTCTTTTGATCTTCATAGAGAGTCATTCTTTTTTATGCCTATTTCCATTTTGATATTGTATTAGTAGTTTTCTTTTCACTTTGCGGCTGAGGGCCTGTGTTGTAGTTATGTCTGTATATCAGATTTAGACTCTGTATCCTTATGTTGGGACTCCTTTGTATATGAGACTTGAAATCTTTACTCCTAGTGGGATTTTCATTATTTTATGTCATATCGTTTCTGTGTTCTCTATATATGTCTGATATGTCAATTTACTGTATTTTTTTGGTATATTTGAACTGTCTGAGTTATGTATCATATTATAACGACCCTAAAGCTCACACCCATACTGCAACTGGTGTGTGAAAATTTAGGGGCGTTACAAATTGTCTATCTTGAATTACTTATGTTGATCAATCTACCATGGGCTTGCTCGTTCTTCAGCAATCTACCATGAATTTAATCAATTTTGATCAATCTACAGCGGATTACTTGATCACTTCATCTGCTTGGATGGTTGGTATGGAAAAAGAGTTTTTTGTTTGTTCTTGATTGCTTCTTCTAATCTCCATCGCCTTTTAGCCCCTTCTTTATGAAAATTGAAATCAAGATCTTGAATTCAGCTCTCAACAAAGCATTAACAATGAAGCACTAATCCAGGGAGAGAGATCTTGGAAGCATCAGAGAGATTCCCCATAAAGTCCTGCAAAACTACCATGGGTCAGAGTCACCGCCTTGGCCCAGAGATGACCCTCTGACACCCAATTCAGTATTGATTCTTAGAAAAGAAGAAAGATATCTAAGAGTCATGAGAAGAAAGATAACTCAGAGTCATGATAACAAGATACCTTCAAAGAAATTTTGGACCACTATTTATAGACGAAGAGAAACTTTGAAGAAGATTGGAGAGACCTGTTACGTCAGCACTGCTAGACATCAAGCCCTCTGTCTTTCGAAGTTACTATAGGAGGTAGTCAAATAGTTAAGGTACTAAACCATCTATATTGGATAGATCATTTCCTTAGCTTCGATAGAAGGCCAAGATAAAAGGAAACAGACATCATATGAGGAAGATATCACTCGAGGAAGTAGAAGGTGTTAATCTGTTCAGAACCTGTCCGAAGTTAAGGCAGACTTAATATTACTTCAGGTAGGATTCTGAGTCCTAGTTAGTAGGACACCCCAAAACTCTTAGAACTCTAAGTCTAAATATGAAAAATACTTGTTAGAAGAATTTAGGATGCTCGATTGTATATGCTCGAATATATGCTCGTTCTCGAACATATCATATATACTTACATGATATTAGTATTATCATTAAGATGGACCTTGCCCTTTATTTTTCCAATGCCTCTCTCTCTTTCTCTCTCTCTGTGTGTGTTTTGCTCTCACCACATTTGTTTGCCAGTTTGTTATTTCAATCACCTATCACTTTGTTAAATTATCTTCGTTGGTCTAATCTACATAAAAACCCTATATCACACTAATTCTCATCCCTCTGCTCCAAAGCTGACCCACCCTCTAGTCTCTCTTTTACTTCACTGAGCCACCTTCTGATCCCTCTCCTCCATCGCCAACTACGTCGAGTCAACTTGAAAATATTAAAATGTTGCAAGTTCTCAAAAAGTTGAAATGTTTATTTCAGGTAGGTTTAGTTCGATGATGTTCTTGTTTTCTTTCTATTTTTAAGTATTTATGCTAATCTTTGACATGATCGGTCAGACAAATTTTACAAAACAATTTGATGCTTTATTTTTATTAGTTTAAGACTTTTGCAGCTGATTAGGTGTTTGTTCACTTGATCAAAGAATTAATTTGGATCTTATTTTAAACGATTATATATTTAGTGAATTGATTCAGGCTACACGTCTCTCTTTTGATCATCTCCATAGTGCCATGTCAAACTCCATATGGCCACATCTTGTTTCCATTTTAAGTAGTGCTATTTGTACTATTTTTTATACTACATTATATTACTACTTTATGAATTGTGAGTCACACTAGCAATTAATGAGGATGAGAATCATAATTCATGAGAGTGTGACTCATAATTCATATTGTAGTAGCATAATGTAGTATAAAAAAAAGTATAAATAAAATTACTCTTTTATTTTTTACTTGAGCACCACGAAGTCACAGTGACCTCTTGAAAAAAGCATGGCCCCCTGAAAAAAAACATGTATGCTCACATCAAGAGAGGAAATTCCACGCCAATCTTTTTGAGCCTTGGAGTTCTAAAAGTAGTCTCTCTCTCTCTCTCTCTCTCTCTCTCTCTCTCTCTCTCTCTCTATATATATATATATATATATATATATATATATATATATATATATATATATATATATATATATATATATATATAGGGGAGAGAGAGACTTGTGTCCGTCCAAAAGGATTTGAGCCTGAATTCTTCCCACTCAAATTCAATCTTCCGACATTCGGATACAAGATCTACTCCGTTGAAGTTGATCTATATTATTTTAGATATCTATAAATAAAAAATCAAGTGTTTTGAATAATTTTTTGCCCATCCATCAAGTGGCGCAAAATGGACGGTCGAAAGTAGTGAGTTGGTTAGATTTATGTTTTTAAACATACAAATTTTCGATCCGGCCATTTCGTTATGATCTAAATATTTAAAAACCCTACAAACCAATTTTTGTTAGGTTTCAATTGTGCTACACCGTTAAACTAACCAACTCTAGGCTGTCTGTTTTTCATCTACTTGATGCAATAGAAAAAAAATATTCAAAACACTTAATTTTGATTTATAGATACTTGAAATAATATAGATTAACTTCAATAGAGTCTTGTATTCGAATATTGGTATTTGAGTGGGAAGGATTCGACCTCAAATCCTTTTGGAAGGACACAAGTCTCTCTCTCTCTATATATATATATAGATATATATATATATATATATATATATATATATATATATATATATATATATATATGAGATATTTGTACCTCACTCGCCAGTTGAGAGAATATATATATATTCTCAGCTGCACAGTAACCTGATCGCAGTCCACTGCGACCTGATCGCAGTCCTAAAATTTTAGATATTCTCAGTCTAATTAGGATTGTGATCATGGTAGCAGACCTCACAACATGTGATCATGGTCGCAGTCTTCACAAAAATACTGTGACCATGGTAGTAATCCTCACAAAAACACTGCGACCATGGAAGCAGTCCTCACAAAAATAATACTGCGACCTGGTCGCAATCCTCACAAAAAACTGCGACCATGGTAGTGTTGGCCCAAAGACCCATCACTCTAGTTTTGATGATGATTAGCTCATGTAGTTATAATACTAATGATCTTTTATTTATTAAGTTTCAGATATTTATCAACATCTTAGTTGATGTTTAGCTTCAATAAAAGATTAAAGTCAAGTTTTGGAGCTACAACATGTTGATTCAAGAGCTCGCGCATCAAGATCGCATCAAGTACTCAAAGATGGAGTCGTCACTCATTGGATCAAGTTGGTTCAAGTCAAGACGAAGAAAAGATTTTTAAGAGAAGACTCGAGTCAAGAGTTATAAGTTAAGATTTTGTTTTAGGATAAAATGTAAAGGATAGATTAGTTATGGATTACTCAAGCTTAGATACACATACACAAAGTATTTCAAAAAATTTCATGTGAAATAGTTTTGATTTTGGAAAATACCGTTTTGATTTTGAACTTCAAATATACATATTTCGTTTTCATGAATAGAGTTCATCAAAACAAATTTACATGTTTTATATGTATATTGGATTTCATTCATATACATTGTTGGTTCAAATATTTAGAAAACTTTTTGATGTTTCTATATCATGTGTTTAAGTTTTGTTAAAGTCAAATTTTATTTAGAGCTTATTGTCAAAAACATAGATATTTCATCTTATACGTGTATTGAATTATATCCATACACACTATGCTTCAAAAGTGTTTAAAATATCTTGTTTTCATATTTGAACAAGTTTTAAAAAAATTAGATTTTTAAGTTGATTTGAAAAAATACAGTTTTTATTTTAAGGCTAAATTTCTATATCGCAAAAATAGTTCAACTTGTTTGTAATATGTGTTGATTTTTTATCACACATATTTGTACTTCAAAGTATTTCAATGCACTTATTTTTGTGGATTTTGATGGGATTTAAATAAAATTTTAGGGTTTTAAAAGTCCAAGTTTCAAATCCCTTAAATCTTGACCTTAGGCTTCTGGTGGTCTATCGAACAAGAGGTCGGTCGACCGAGCGGTCGACTGATGTGCACAGTACGTGCAAAAGCCCTGACTTGAGGGCCGGTCGACCGGACGGTCGACCTATCCAGAGAGCTTGCTCTCTAGATCTGGCCCCGGTCGACCGGCAATCCCAACGGTCATAAATATGACTGTTGGCCGGTCGACCGACCGATCAACCAATAGGTCAATCTAGCCTATAACGACTAGTTTTCTAATGCCTTTATAAAAAGGTATTTTGGCCAGATTTTTAAGTTAAGATTTTTAGGCTGTTTTCTAGAGCTCTTTTACAGAGTTTCTAAGTAAGTTTTAGAGCTTCATTTTCATATCCAAAAGAGAGTTTTCAAGAGTGTTCTTTTGAGATTTTCCATCTCCACATCTATCTTGTTTTCTCACGCAAGCTTGATCTTTCCATTGCTATACTCATCCTATAGGATCCTTGTTTGTGAGAGTTATTTTTGTGATCAAGAGAAGTGACCACAGTGTTCCACCCTTGTATTGGGATTTTGTAGAGGTGCGGCCTCGGCAAGCTAGTGTGCTTGCGTGTATTATTCTTGCGGAAACAAGTGAGACTTATGAGTCCAAGAGTTCTTGAAGGAGCTCATTGTAGTGTTGGGCACCGAGTGATCTTGTAGGATCGATTCTAATGGAAATCCTTCATAGTGTTGAAGGCGGGGACGTAGAGCAAGTATGCTCAAATCTCGAAACAATTCTCCATGTTTGCAATTGCTCATCTCTCTCTCTCACTTGTGTTTATATATCTTGCATGCTTATATTATTCATCTTTTATATGCTAGATATATTTGTGCTAAATTGATATATATGCTTGGGTTGTTTGTTTGCTCACACTTTTATTCAATCAAGAGAGCCATAGTAGCACCTCAACTCTTAACCTAAAGGAATCTTGAGGAGATAGTCCAGAGCCCTTCACTGAAAATTCGTCTACACTCTTTTGTTATACTTTGTGCGTTTGCATAATAGTTTTAAGTTTCATAATTAGTTTTTAATTTCGCAATGTTTGCCATTTGATTAGCTTGTCAACTATTCATCCCCCTCTAGGTAAACTACAGGTAGCGTTGCGCCCAGGATTTGTGGCTGAGATTCAACCACGTCGCCGCCAGCTGAGAGAATCTCTCAGCTGGCGGCTGAGATACATTTTCCTCTATATATATATATATATATATATATATATATATATATATATATATATATATATATATATATATATATATATATATATATATATATATCTTTTATATATATATATATATATATATATATATAGAGAGAGAGAGAGAGAGTTACAATTTACATAGGTGTAACTAAGTTAAATTACACCTCTTTTCACCACACAAAAAACATTTTTTAAATACCTTGTGGGGACTACTCACATTAATTTTTATTTATATCTGACCAAGCGAATTTTTTTGTGGTTAAAAATGGTTTGTGTAATTTAACTTAGTTACACCTATGTGTATTGTAACTCTACCTTATTTTTTATATGCATATATCTTAGAACATGAAGATGATAATTGTGCGGTCAGATTTTAAAAATTTAATCGAAAACCTGAGTTTTGAGTGCGACATACGGCTGATTTGCCTCCTATGTAAGCTATTTCCCATTTCTCTCTCTCATATATATATATATATATATATATATAATATATATATATATATAAGTATTTATAGATTTTATATGCATGTCTTCCTTGCTTAAGGGGAGTAAGATTTGTTGTGTGATGCATATGTGTTTTGTGATCTGTTAAATGTATGGAGATAAGATTTATGATGTTTATTTTACATACATGCCATACATTGCATACATATTCATGTGCTTTTATTGCCATATCTATTATTGAATGTGATGCATGAGTTAAGGGGGAGCTTCTTTGAAGTTTTACTTTAATCCATGCATATATAACTCCATGAGTTTTGTCATCATCAAAAAGGGGGAGATTGTTGGCCCAAGGCCTATCACTCTAGTTTTGATGATGATCAACTCATGAAGTTATGATTACTAATGATCTTGTGTTTAATTAGTGTCAGATTCATTATCAAGATCTTAGTAGGTGTGGAGCTTCAATAAAGGATTTAAAGACAAGTTGGAAGCTAGCACCGGTTGATTCACGAGCCTATGCATCAAGAACACATCTAGAGATGAGCTCGGTGGATTGCATTTGGACCAAGTCAAGAAGATGAGAAGCCTTCAAGTGAAGACTTCAAGAAGATGAAGACTTGTGTCTAGGTATAAGATTTTGTTTTGTTTTAGTTAAAATGTAAAGGATAGATAGTTGGTGGATTGCTCAAGCCTATATCACACACACTCTTGATAGAATTGCTTTCATAAAAGAATTTTTATGACTAGAAAGATTTTTCATTTTGGAAAAATACTACTTTGGTTTTTGGTATTTCTATGATACATATCTTTTAACCAAAACCAAGATTTATGCTTAATGTCAAAAACATAGATATTACATTATGATTGTGTAGTGGATCATATCCATACACACTATGCTTTAAAATGAAATCAAATATCTTGTTTTTATATTTTGTGAAGTTATGAAAACCAAGTTTGAAAAATACATGTTTTGATTTTTGATAAAATTTGCAAGACGCTAAAATGATATGAATATGTTGATATATGTCTTGAAATTTTATCACAAGTTTGGTTTTCAATATAGAATGTTAAAACAAGTTTATGGAATTTTTATAAGTGTTAAAAGATTTTAAAATTAATTTTTAAACCAGTTTTCCAGACTTGAAATTGGCTGACAGGCCAGTCCGGTCGACCGGGCGATCGACCGAACCAAGGGCCGGTCGACCCCACGGTCGACCGGACGTGCACAGCCTTGTGCACGTTGTCAGCACAGTGGTCCGGTCGACCGTACGGTCGACCGCTGCAGAGAGTTCTGCTCTCTGTTTGTTTCGGTCGACCGGAAGCTCCAACGGTCGGATTTTTGACCGTTGGCGGTCGACCGGCCGGTCGACCCGCTGCTCTGACAGACCCCAACGGTCAGATTTTTCTGACCTCTATAAAAGGGGGTTTGGTCATTGTTTTGAGCTAAGATTTTTGGAGATTTCTAAGCCAGTTTTTTCCATCCTTTTAACAGAGTTTTCTCCACATATTTGAGTGCAAATACTTCCAATCAAAAGGGAAGAATTTATCAAGAGTAATTTAAAGTGTGATTCTTTGGGTTTTTCCTCCACCTTTCTAATCCTTGATTTTCTCACACCACACTTGAGCATCCATTGTTATATCTATCCTATAGGAGAGTGTTGTAGTGAGAGTTTGTAATTGGTGATCAAAGTATTGTAGATCACCAAAGATTTCATCCTTGTACTTTGAGGAGACGGGCAAGTGTGCTCATGGTGATTTGGAGTTCGGTTGTGAACTCGTTGGTTCGAGGTGCGGCCTCGGCAAGCTTGTGGGAGCTTGCGTGTGTACGGGACTTGGGAGTCCGAGGGCTTGTAGGTGTTGCGGCACCGAGGAGAGATCCATTGGGATCTTGCATAGTGGAAATCCTTCGTGTGTCGAAGGCGGGGATGTAGAGCAAGTGTGCTCGAACCTCGAAACAAACCCTTTGTGTTTGTGATTGCTTACTCTATCTCTCTCTCTCTCTCTCTCTCTCTTTATCTCTTTTATATCTTGCATTCAATAATTGTCTTTATCATTTACATGCTTGATATACCCTTGTGCTTATATAGTCATACTTGCTTGGGATTGTTGCTAACACTTGTATTCAACCAAGAGAGCCAACGCGGCACCTCAACCCATTCAAGGGGAATCTAGAGGAGCTTGTCCAGAGCCTCGCAAGGGGAATTAGGCAACACTCTTTGTTATACATAAGTGTTTAATTAAAAGAAGTTTTATTTGGTCATCTTAGTTTTAATTCCGCATCATTTGTTCATAAGTGACCATTAGATTAGCCATCACCTATTCACCCCCCCTCTAGGTAATATTTCAATTGGTATCAGAGCTAGTGCTCTTGATTTGGGTCTAACAACCTAAGAGTTAAAGATCCTCCTTTTAGGCTAATCACAATATTTTTGTACACACACCTCACCATGGACTTCATGTCACCATCCACCTTTGACATTCTTAACATCCAAATCTGGAAGGTTAAGATGTCCATGTACCTCAAGGCCCTAGGCATTCATGTCTATCTTGCTACATTTAATGATTCTTATATTAACAATAGCAAGTATATTGAGGGTAATGCAAAAGCCCTAAATGCTTTGAAGAGTACCCTAAATGATGATTACTTATTTAGGGTTGCTAACATTGATTCGGCTTTTGTAGCTTGGAACATCATCACCTCCCTTGGCGAAAAGGATCTATATTATGTCGGGAGCGATTCAGACGTTGGAAGCGACACCTCCAACGTATGCTACATGGTCCAAGGGGATAACGCCCTTGAGGTAACTTCCGAATCCGAGGAAGATGATATTATGTCATATGATGAGCTCAATTCATTTTGCCAATTATTGCTTGAGAAATATGACATGAAAAAAAAAATAAAAATTTGAAAAAGGACATTGCTTGCATGCATAAAGAACATGACTCATTTAGAGATAACATTGCATGCTTAGAAAAAGATAACAAAAGTTTGAAAAAGAAATTTGATTGCATGCATGTAGAAAATGATTCTTTTAGAAATAAACTTGCATGTTTAGAAAAGGAAAATAAAGATTTGGAAAATGAAAATGTTTCCTTGCTTTCAAAATTGAATGATCTTTGTGAAGGGAACAATATTTTGAAAAATGATATTGCTATGGTGGAACAACAAAAAGAAAGTATTTTACAAGAAAATAAATCTTTAAAAAGAAAATTTGTTGAAAAAGAAAAGGATAATGTTTTTCAAAAGAAAAAGAAAAATGATTCTTTATCTCCCCATGCTTTACATGCCACAACTAATGAGATTAAGAATTTGAAAAATAAAATGGATGGTTTGAGTTCAACTTTGAACTCTTGTGCTTTTAATCATTCTAGGTTGGAGTCAATGTTTTCAAAGAAACAAACTCCACACATTCATGCACATCATAACCATGCATTTGCTTATGTTGCACAACATGATCACACTCCTACACATAAGCATACTAAGGTGTACACATGTACACATTGTGGTCGCAAAGGCCATTTAGCAAAATTTTGTTTTGATAAGAAACCTCATTTATATTTTGCTAAGTATAAAAGATTTTGGGTTCCTTACAATAAAGCTAACCCCAAAGGACCCAAGAAAATATGGGTACCAAACTCCCACCTTTTGCTTTTGATGTAGGTGAGGGCTCTCACAAAACGTGAGAGGATTGGTGCCTTGGTAGTGGATGCAATGGACTTGATGGACATACACTTGGATGCATCGCTATCAAGGAATTTTGGTGGAAAGGCCACCACATTAAGAGCTTTGAATTTGGTAACAATTTCTAAACTCCTACTTTTTATGTTCATGCTAGTTCATTTATCATAATTATAGCATGTTCATGTTTTATGTATTTTTGTGCTTCATGTGGTATGAACTAGTTAAATGTAGATTTTATCAAACTTGCATGTATACATGTACAAATAGTGAATTACAATTGATTCATATATTATTGAACTTCATGCTCATTTGTATCCACTATATGCATATGTATAGGCTAGTTTTGATGATTCTCTTTTATACATGTTTTTGCCTTATTTATATGCTTTACTTCATGTATATATATTCTTAATTCAAATCTAATAAATATACATGTATACCCGTGAGTCTCTTGCCTTCATGCAAACATCTTTAATAGACAATTTTAGATTTGGGATATGTATGTGTATTGTTAGGATTGGATTAATCATACATATACCATGAAGATTAGTGTTTTGATGAAAAATGAAGTTTTGTATTTATTTGATAAACATTTTTTATGTGACTTATGAGCTCCATTGACTATTTTCATAAAAATGCTATTTACATGATCGTTTAACACTCACACTTTTGTTAAAAATATTTTGAGCTTTATAGATCATGAGTGCTTAAATTTTTGTGTATCTAGTTATGTTTTATGAAAAACATATGATTTGATGTTACTTGAAGGATCTTTAACTAGTTATTCAAAAATCCATTTAAACTAGTTATCTAATTCTTCAATTGATGCACATGATTCTATCTTTATGGATAAATTCTTTTGTATTCTCAAAATTTGATGCTTCATGAATTGAATATTAGTTTAAATGTTAGTTTTTGTCAACACTAGGATTTATACTTGTACATGTTATGGGCCACAAATAAATCTATTTATATTTGTGCTTAAATGCTTATTTGAACCCATTAGATGTGCTTGTATTGCTTAGTTTTGATGATCTCTACAATCTTAAACTTGTATTCGCCGTTTGGATTTGTATTATGATCATGTGTTTTCATTTCATGTATATGTGTATTTTGCCAAACTTTAAGATATACATGTATACCTTTTGAGTCGTTTGCCTTTATTGCAAATCTACTTATATGGACTCAATTATGTTTTAGGGATATGTATGTATGCTTATTGTGTTGTAAAAATATACATATACCTTGAAATATAAATTTTGGTGTAATAATAAAATTTTTTTTAATGATTTTCATGTTTTCAAAATTTATGATAATTTGTGACTATTTTTTTAAAAAAAAAAAGGAATATTGAGCTTTGTTGCTATTTTTCATAATGCCATGTTCCACATAACACTAGTACACTCATCTTTTCAATATGGACTTTATGGATACTAGAGTGTTTTTAGTGCCATGTGATTTACTTGTGTTTATGAAAAACTTTTGATTTATTCCTTGATTGAAGGATTCCGTACTAGTTGTTAAACATTTTCATTTAACTAGTTCGAATTCTTCATATGGTAGATTATATGATGTATACACTTAAGCTTAATTTTTCAATTGGTATCATTGGATATTTTCATTTGGTATCAATATGATTCTTGTTGTATATACTCATATTTTGCTTTCCTATATATATGTATGTATCACTTTCCATTGATATAATTCCTTCATACATATATATGATTTGTTGTGTGCTTAAGCTAAAATTGATTTACATATTTAAAGCACAAAAATTGTTAATGCTAAGCTAAATTCAAATCTTATTTTAAAAGCTTATGCATTAGTTTTTCAAATTGGTATCTATATGGTTGATCATTACTTTACAATTGATCATTTTCACTTTGATATCAAAATTCAAAATTTATGTTATAAGAAAAATTCAAAATTTTTTTTGTATTGCCTATATGCAAGGAGAGCTTAACATCTCTTCTACATATAGATTCATGTTGAGTGTATTGTGTATTGAGGAGCTTAACATCTCTTCTTTATATGGTACACGTGTGTAGGGGGAGCTTCACATCTCCTCTTATGCATTACATAATATGTGTTATGTGAATTGGGGCTTATCATCCCTTCTTCATGTAATGCATATGTGTAGGGAAGCTAACTTAGCGTCTTCCTCTTCATGAATGTATATCGCATATAACCTCTTATTGATTTATTGCACCCCTCTTTGATGACTTTGTTTTTGACAAAAAGGGGGAGAAGATTTGTTTGATGTATTTTACTTTGAACCCTTTGTTGATGATTGACAAAAAGGGGGAGAAGTATTTATAGATTTTATATGCATGTCTTCCTTGCTTAAGGGGGAGTAAGATTTGTGTTGATGCATATGTGTTTTGTGATCTGTTAAATGTATGGAGATAAGATTTATGATGTTATATTTACATACATGCCATACATTGCATACATATTCATGTGCTTTTATTGCCATATCTATTATTGAATGTGATGCATGAGTTAAGGGGGAGCTTCTTTAAAGTTTTACTTTAATCCATGCATATATAACTCCATGAGTTTTGTCATCATCAAAAAGGGGGAGATTGTTGGCCCAAAGGCCTATCACTCTAGTTTTGATGATGATCAACTCATGAAGTTATGATTACTAATGATCTTGTGTTTAATTAGTGTCAGATTCATTATCAAGATCTTAGTAGGTGTGGAGCTTCAATAAAGGATTTAAAGACAAGTTGGAAGCTAGCACCGGTTGATTCACGAGCCTATGCATCAAGAACACATTTAGAGATGAGCTCGGTGGATTGCATTTGGACCAAGTCAAGAAGATGAGAAGCCTTCAAGTGAAGACTTCAAGAAGATGAAGACTTGTGTCTAGGTATAAGATTTTGTTTTGTTTTAGTTAAAATGTAAAGGATAGATAGTTGGTGGATTGCTCAAGCCTATATCACACACACACTCTTGATAGAATTGCTTTCATAAAAGAATTTTATGACTAGAAAAGATTTTTCATTTTGGAAAAATACTACTTTAATTTTTGGTATTTCTATGATACATATCTTTTAACCAAAACCAAGATTTATGCTTAATGTCATAAACATAGATATTACATTATGATTGTGTAGTGGATCATATCCATACACACTATGCTTTAAAATGAAATAAAATATCTTGTTTTTATATTTTGTGAAGTTATGAAAACCAAGTTTGAAAAATACATGTTTTGATTTTTGATAAAATTTGCAAGACGCTAAAATGATATGAATATGTTGATATATGTCTTGAAAATTTTTATCACAAGTTTGGTTTTCAATATAGAATGTTAAAACAAATTTATGGAATTTTTATAAGTGTTAAAAGATTTTAAAATTAATTTTTAAACCAGTTTTCCAGACCTGAAATTGGCTGACAGGCCAGTCCGGTCGACCGGCGGTCGACCGAACCAAGGGCCGGTCGACCCACGGTCGACCGGACGTGCACAGCCTTGTGCACGTTGTCAGCACAGTGGTCCGGTCGACCGTACGGTCGACCGCTGCAGAGAGTTCTGCTCTCTGTTTGTTTCGGTCGACCGGGCGGTCGACCGGAAGCTCCAACGGTCGGATTTTTGACCGTTGGCGGTCGACCGGCCGGTCGACCGGCTGCTCTGACAGACCCCAACGGTCAGATTTTTCTGACCTCTATAAAAGGGGGTTTGGTCATTGTTTTGAGCTAAGATTTTTGGAGATTTCTAAGCCAGTTTTTCCCATCCTTTTAACAGAGTTTTCTCCACATATTTGAGTGCAAATACTTCCAATCAAAAGGAAAGAATTTATCAAGAGTAATTTAAAGTGTGATTCTTTGGGTTTTTCCTCCACCTTTCTAATCCTTGATTTTCTCACACCACACTTGAGCATCCATTGTTATATCTATCCTATAGGAGAGTGTTGTAGTGAGAGTTTGTAATTGGTGATCAAAGTATTGTAGATCACTAAAGATTTCATCCTTGTACTTTGAGGAGACGGGCAAGTGTGCTCGTGGTGGTTTGGAGTTCGGTTGTGAACTCGTTGGTTCGAGGTGCGGCCTCGGCAAGCTTGTGGGAGCTTGCGTGTGTACGGGACTTGGGAGTCCGAGGGCTTGTAGGTGTTGCGGCACCGAGGAGAGATCCATTGGGATCTTGCATAGTGGAAATCCTTCGTGTGTCGAAGGCGGGGATGTAGAGCAAGTGTGCTCGAACCTCGAAACAAACCCTTTGTGTTTGCGATTGCTTACTCTATCTCTCTCTCTCTCTCTCTCTCTCTCTTTGTCTCTTTTATATCTTGCATTCAATAATTGTCTTTATCATTTACATGCTTGATATACCCTTGTGCTTATATAGTCATACTTGCTTGGGATTGTTGCTAACACTTGTATTCAACCAAGAGAGCCAACGCGGCACCTCAACCCATTCAAGGGGAATCTAGAGGAGCTTGTCCAGAGCCTCGCAAGGGGAATTCGGCAACACTCTTGTGTTATACATAAGTGTTTAATTAAAAGAAGTTTTATTTGGTCATCTTAGTTTTAATTCCGCATCATTTGTTCATAAGTGACCATTAGATTAGCCATCACCTATTCACCCCCCCCCTCTAGGTGATATTTCAATATATATATATATATATATATATATATATATATATATATATATTATATATATATATATATATATATATATATATACACACACTTGTGTCCTTCCAAAAGGATTTGAGCCTGAATCCTTCCACTGAAATTCAACCCTCCGACATTCGAATGCAAGATCCACTCCGTTGAAGTTGATTTATATTATTTCAAGTATCTATAAATCAAAAATCAAGGGTTTTTAATACTTTTTGCCCATCCATCAACTAGGGAAAGATAGACGGACAAAAGTAGTGAGTTGGTTAGATTTATGTATTTAGACATACAAATTCTCGATTCGGCCATTTCATTATAATCTAAACATTTAAAAATCCTACAAACCAATTTTTTTAGGTTTCAAATGTTCTACACCGTTAACTAGCCAACTCACTATTTAGGCCATCCGTTTTTTTCCCTACTTGATGGATGAGCAAAAAGTATTCAAAATACTTGATTTTTGGTTTACAAATACTTAAAATAATATAGATCAACTTCAACAGAGTGAATCTTGTATTCGAATATCGGAGGGTTAAATTTGAGTGGGAAGGATCCGAGCTCAAATCCTTTTGGAAGGACGCAAGTCTCTCTTTACACACACACGCACATACTTGTAAGTACACCTAGAGGGGGGGTGAATAGGTGTACGGCTAATCTAATGAACTAAATGCGGAAATTAAAACTAATTTGCAACAACACTTAGTGCAACCAACGAGTGTAGCCGAATTCCCCGTGAAGGGCTCTGGACTAACTCCTCTTGATTCCTCTGAATAAGAGTTGAGGTGCTATATGAAGCTCTCGTGATTAGGCACAAGTGAGGCATACAAACAAACACAACCAAGCATATAGGTATAAACAATATGAATCAATGCAAGGCATAACACAAGTATAAAAGATATGACAATATGAATGATGCAATACACAAAGTAAAGAGAGAGAGTTGAGAGTCAATTGATCAAACGCAAACAAGAAGATGTGTTTCGAGGTTCGAGCACCGAGCTCTACATCCCCGCCTTCACCGAGAAGGATTTCCAATCCACTAGGAGTACCGAACTCCTCTCTCAACCAATACAACCTCCACCGAGGTAATACAAATGGTCTACGAAGACCGGAGTACCGAACTCCACCAATCAAACAAATACAACCTCCACCGAGGCCACACACACCACAATCCACCTCTACCGAAGAGGGATACAAATCCACCACCAAATCTACCTCACCAAGAGGGAGTAAACAACAACCTCAACCTCTACCAAAGAGGGAGCAACCAACAACCCAAATCAACCTCTACCAAAGAGGGATACAACAAGAAAGGGTTTACAACTTGGTGGTTTCCTCAACCACAAACAATTTTCCACAAATAAAGATCCTATAGAATAGGATAGGAGATATAGCTCAAGTGTAGAAAACAAAGTGTTTTGATCAAAGAAATTCTCTTGGGAAAACACCAAAATAGATATAGAAGTTTTAGATCAAAAACTAATCCCAAAACCCTAATTTCTTTGAAATAACAAACACTTTGAAAAACAAACAAAGATTTAAAAATTTTGCACTCAAAACTTTTGGCTTGAAAACACTGAAAAGATGTGAATTTTTCTCCTTCAAAAACTTAGCCAAAATCCCAAAGAAATGGGGTTTATATAGGCCTCTCCAAGAAAATAGCCGTTGGGCTGATCTGTCAGCCTTGGCGGCTGGCGGTCGACCGCCGGGTCGACCGCCAACGGTCAAAAATTTGACCGTTGGAAGCCTTCGGTCGACCGCCCAGTCGACCGCCTAAATCCAGAGAGCAAATGCTCTCTGGCCGGTCGACCGTTCGGTCGACCGTGCCTTGCTTACGGTCGACCGTTCGGTCGACCGTGCCTTGCTTACGGGTCGACCGTGCCTTGCTTACGGTCGACCGTCCGGTCGACCGCCCCCACCCGAGAGTGGGGGACTTGCAGTCGGTCGACCGCGCGGTCGACCGGCTCAAGTACCTGGCCAACGTGCACAATTTTGTGCACGTCGGTCGACCGTCCCGGTCGACCGACTCTGAGTCCGGTCGACCGGCCCAGTCGACCGTCAGAGCCTGGCAGAAGGCATTCTGGGTCAGAAAAACTTAGTTTTTTAATTCTAAAAATTCCCATAAATCTTCTAAAAATCCACAAAAATAGTTTCTAGCATAATATATGATATACAAACATGTGTTAAAAATTTCAATACAAATATCAAACATTTTGAACCATTTTGTGACTTATAAATTTTACCGAAAAACAAAACCTGTATTTTTCCAAACTTAGATTTTTCAATAGGAAATCTGATTTTTTCAAAACTCATTCAAATACAAAAACATGATACTTAAACACTTTGAAGCATGATGCATATGGATAGAAATCCATATACATGAAACATATACATATCATAGTTTTTGACTTTAATTCCAAATATATGTTTTGTTAAAATACCAAAACATCAAAACTCATGAATAGACATATCAAAATAAGTTTGTCTAGGAATTTTAGCATGCATGTATATAGAACACATCTAATATACATTTAAACCATTTAAACTTGTTTTGATCTAACTACTCATGAAAACCAATATCAGTTAAACCAAAAACCGAAAAACCGAATCCAAAACATAAAACGTGTGTGTATTGTGAACATGAGCATATCACACTATTCTAATCTTTACACATTGATCTAAAATAAACTAAACTAGGATACCTAAGTCTTCTTGACGATCTCCATCTTCAAGTCGACTCGATCCAAAACTCCGTGATCCACCGAGCTTGACTCCAACGAGTGCTATATATGGTCTTGATGCTCGGGCTCTGGAATCACCATGTGAAAGCTTCAAAACTCCTTATTGAAGCTAATCACCAACTAATATCTTGGTTAATGATCTGAAACTAAACATCACAAGAATATTAGTAAACATAACTACATGAGTTAATCATCATCAAAACTAGAGTGGAAGGCTCTGGGCTAACAATCTCCCTTTTTTGATGATGACAAAACTCATGGAGTTATATTGCATGGATTAAAGTTAAGCTTCAAGGAAGCTCCCCCTTAACTCATGCATAACAAATAAGCAATAAATATACAATGAATATTAAACATGAAAATGCATAGACATGCATAAAACAAGATACTAAACATGTTTTTGATACCAAACATGAAATGCATCAACATGCATAAATAAAACAAGCTCTTGATACCAATTAAAATAAGCTCTTGATACCAATAAAAATCAAACTAAAACAAGCTCTTGATACCAATAAAAACATGCTCTTAAATAATGCTCTTGATATCATAAAAAAAAAAATCAAACTAACTAAACTATATTCTTAAAACAAATACTCTTGATACCAATACATGATATCAATATAAAAAAAAACATGCATAGTCATAAAAATATGCATATAAACTCAAATAATTCTCCCTCTTTTTGTCAATCATCAACAAAGGGGTTAAAGTAAAAACAAAACAAACAAATTCTTCTCCCCCTTTTTGTCCAAAACATAGAATCAATAAAGGGGTGACATCAAACAAATCAATAATAAGAATATATGCGATATACATTCATGAAGAGGAAGACGCTAAGTTAACTTCCCTACATATATGCATTACATGAAGAAAGGATGACAAGCCCTAATTCACATAACACATAATATGTAATGCATAAGAGGAGATGTGAAGCTCCCCCTACACACGTGTATCGCATAAAGAAGAGTTGTCAAGCTCCTCAATATAAGATACACTCAACATGAATCTATATGTGGAAGAGATGTTAAGCTCCCCTTGCATATATGCAATCATATCAAAACGTTTTTAATATTTCTTATTAAAACAAAATTTTGAATTTTTCTCAATAAAATAAATTTTGAGATATCTTAGTAAATCAAATTTTAAGATGTCAATACAAATTTTCATGGATACCAATTGAAAGAAATAGATCAATAGATACCAATGAAAGTAAACAAAATCTTGATACCAATAGAGAGTAAACAAATAAGCATATTGATACCAATTTTACCAATTGAAAGTATTTTTCCTTTTAAACATATGATATCAAATTTAAAAACATTATTCATTTTTCAATCATTTTCCATCATAAAGTAGGGGAGTGGAAATCAAAGGTAAACAAAATACCAATTGAAAGATAAAAATACTAATTTTCTCCCCCTTTATGAAATACCAAAAGAAATGATGCATAAGCTTGTGTTAGGATACCAATTGAAAAAACTAATCAATTGAAACATGATATGCATTAAAACTCAAGCTTAGCATGATCAACATTTGTGCTCGAAAATATAGAGATATAATAAGTACAAATAAAACATATATGAGTATACAAAGGAATGTCGATATTGATACCAATTGAAAAGATCCAATGATTCCAATTGAAACAATAATAAGATCAAGTGTATAACTCATATAACCTACCACCCATTTCATGCTCATGTTTAAATAGATTTTCAATATAAAACATACAAGGCATGGTCGCCCATCCAACCGCTCGTGGAAGGTAAGGGTTTAAAAATAGGTTTGAAAATAAAATATGTTTGAAAACTCTACCATAACGAAGAATATCGCAACTAGTTAAATGAAAAAACTTATAAACTAGTACGAAATCCTTCAAGTAAGGAATAAAATAAAATATTTTTCATGAAACATGAAACTCACATGATAGCCAACACTCAAAGTCAATGAAACATGAATATGACTCATGAAAACAAAGCATGAGTAAACAAGAAAGGTGAGTGTACAAATAAAATGTGAAGGTCATAATCATGAAACTAGTCAATTAAGCTCAAAATTCCTTAAAACATGAAAATCATCAAAATTACTTTTTCATTGAAAATAAATTATACTTCAAGGCATATGTATGTTTTGACAAACAAGAAGTATACATACATATCCCTAAATACAATTGAGTCCATAATAAAGATTTGCATGAAAAGCAAATGATTCAAGGGGTATACATGTATATCTTAAAGTTTTGGCAAATTAGACATGTACATGAAGTGAAAACACATAATCATAAAACATGTCCAAGATAGGGAATACAAGTTGGAATGCATGAATCATCAAAACTAGACTATACTAGCACATCTAACGGGTACAAATGAGCGTTCAAGCACAAATATATAATGATCTATTTGTGGCCCATTATATGTACAAGTATATATCCTAGTTTTAATAAAAATAAACATTTAAACAAGTAATCAAATCATGAAGCATAAAACGAGACATAAATCAACATGAAAAACATAAACAAGATCATTATGTAGATCCACATGTTATTAGAACTATGATATACATAATAGCTAAACAATGGTGAAAATACAACATATGGGTCCTTATAAACAAGGGTGATCTCAAAAGCTATACATGCATGTCAATGATCTAATAATCATGGCATTTAACATAATAATCTATAATCATCAAAACATGAAGTATCAAAACAAAACAAAAATCATAACATACATATGATCATTATGTATATGCATGTGCATTAGATCTAGGACATACATATTAGTTAAAAACAAAGTGAGAACACATAGATATAGGTCCATATTAAACATAGGTGTCTCAAATAACTAAACATGTATAACACTAATCTAATAAACATGGCATAAGCATAATGAACAATAAAACATGACATGCTATGAATCAAAAACATGAAAAGCATGCAAACATAAACGGGAGTTAGAGATTGTAACGCCCCGATCCTAAAGATACGGAGACGTTATGGCGACGTACATACGCGAGGTGAAAACACGCTCACGCGTACGTTAGCCTCAGTACAGTACATAACCTCCATATAGACATGAGGTCCAGCATGAAATAAGTACAAGAATACCTGCAGAAAAAGGTGAGTGATCATAACAGATAGGAAAAATAGGGACAAGTAAGATAACAGCAACAAATCATAAAGATACCTATGAAGTGTCTCGATGAGGAATCTCATATGTGACTCCAAGGCACTCTCGGATAGTACGGTACGCGGATCTCCAATCTGGGCACGCAAACCCAGGGTCGTCAGAAAGCGACCTAGTGAGTGGTAAAATGAAGGAGGAGGTAGTACTATATACAATAGTAATACAAGCACAATACATATATATAATACATGATGTTGTACTAGTGATACCATATAATACATATATAAGAAGCAGTAGAAAATATAATCATGTCATATTTTAATACCATCGCTACCAGTCATCTTCAGGTCATGTCTATAGTCGTGTCCAGTCGTAGAATAAATGGTGACGTGATAGAAATGAACGTGCGAGTGGTGACGTGATAGGAGTGAACATGTAGGTGGGCATATGCAACATAACCATCCTACTGTGTGGGCCTAAGCAGCATATAGGCAATGCAAAAACAGAATATAAGCAACGCAAGGTATACATGTGCATGAGTAGTATGCCACTCAGAAAGTGTAGCATGAAACAGGTAAAGTAACAAATATACATGTAACATGATAGCAAATAAATGATCAGGAACAATAACGAGTACAACTAAACATGGATCAGGCAAATCATGTCAATAGTCATGTAATTTATACAAAAGTAGCAATCAGTACCACCTGGTATTTTAATCAATCTCTTCCAGTGTCCCCATACCACTGGCAGTTCATACTGGAGCCCGCACTCCATTCGAACCCATCCGGACATGGCCTACGGGTACCATTATCCAAACGAGAGAGTGACCAAATAACAAGTGTTCCCGACGTCACTATTGTGTATACTGTTTTATTATGTTAATTGGAAACCCATGGTCGAGGAGTTCTTATCGGGTGGATGTATCCCGTGCATACCCGGGATCACGGCCTTAAACGGACCCCTGGCTGCTGAGACCAGGGCCCTCCGCTAAGAGGGGAGAACGAATCAAGTAACGGGAGCTCATGGAGCTAGTGGTAGGTAGCACTACCGTCCCCTGCAGTGGGACTAACAATATGGATCCAGTACATCACCCGATAAGATCTAATCAACCGTCAAGTCTCCCCCATACCCAAGTTAACTTTATGCTCTGATATGTCAAATATACAATGTAACAAGTACCATTACAATATGTGATACGGGTAACATGATAACTGGACCAGAGCTCTGTTGATAGCATAGTACAATATAACGGGAATCAGGAATAATATAACGGGATCATATAACGGGAACAATATAACGGGAAACGGGATCAATAGATGTGGAAGTCCACATATAGCATATCAACAGCTCTCAAGTCCAGTATCGGGAAATCCATATCAGTAACAGGATACAGTCATATAACATGAATACAGTAACATGAAACAGTAATACATGTAGCATGAATGGGTATCTAACAATATCAATAACGAGAATCGATCATATAACATGAATACAGTAACATGGAACAATAATACATATAGCATGAACGGGGATCCATATGACAAGAATAGAGACACCCTACATGCATGTGTAACAGTGATATGCTGATAATCCATGTAACGATGATAACACTAATATAACATGCGGTAGTCCGTGCGTTGGTATATCCGTGCATCAGTGGAGCATATACCGTGTAATATGTCTGTAAGAGTAAGTGGAAGAACAGTAATCAGTGTATCCTATCATACAATGTCCCATGACCGGACAGTATCCATGAAATGATGATACCAGTGCATGCAATACCGGTGTCCTGCAGTCCTGCAGTCATAGCTAGTGACAGTGTAGTGTCAGCGAATATCGTGGATCAATATACATGTGACGCTAGTTATCCACCGGTGAGACAATACATGAAATAGGAGTGTCCAAATCTATGGTCAACTAGTGGCCTGAGTGTCAGTGGCTGTGTAGGTATAATGACTGTGTCCGAGTTATCCATGTCAGTATTTATTGGTATTATAATTACCTTCTTATCTGCATTCTAAGTCTGCATTCTAAATTAGGAAAGACCTAACAATATTCTAGGTTATTCATATTACAATGCATGTCCAATCATTACCAAGTAATAATGAATAGTTACTGTCTTTTATTCAGAATCTAGATCTAGCAATCAATTACACAAAACATGATAAAAATATAATTTATAAAAGAAAAACACTCACAAACTGGCTATAGGACTGTAGCTCTCGTTCCCACGATCGCAACAGATCCAGAATCGCCCGAATCGGAGTCCGAATACTCCCGATATCGCCCGAACGCTAAAAGTAATGGAAATGGGTTAAATATGTAAATAATAATATTTAAAATGCAAATACTGAAAAGTGACAGGGGGTTTTCTGTAAATTACCTGTAACGGGTTCTGGAGCGGGTTAACGGGCCGGGTTTAGATCCGAACCCAAACCCATCACTTAATCTTTATTGGGTCGGGTCTAAACCCAACCCCACCCCAATATTGTTATTGGGTTCGGGTTATACCCGAACCCAATACCACAACAACAGCAGCAGCAGCTCTTGCTGCTGCTACTGTGAGCAGGCCGGCCAGCCTTGCTGGCCGGCGGCAGGAGGGGCCCGCCGGCGGCGGTCTCGGCCGCCGCCGGCGCGGCGGTGGTTCCGGCCACGCGCGCGCGAGAGAGGGAGAGAGAGAGATAAAAACAGAAGAAGAAGAAGAGAAAGAAGAAAAATAGGAAAAAGGGGAGAAAGAAAGGGAAGGAGAAGAAGAAGCTACAGGTGGTGGTGCGCCGGCTGGGGGCGCGGCCGCGGGCGGCGGCCGGAGCCGCTTGGCCGCGGGCGTGGGTCAGACCCACCCCCGGCCAGTAGATCAGTGAGAGGGGAGAAAGGGAGAGAGAGAGTGTGTGTTTTTTTTGTAGAGAGAGAGGAGAGAGGTTAGAGAGAGAGAGAGAGAGAGGGAGATTAATGATCTAATTAGAGAGAGAGAGAGAGAATTGCTGTATTTAAGAGAGAGAGAGAGGGAGAGATTTAAATGGAGGGAGAGGGGATGAGGCGGTTGGAGAGGCGGTGGGAAGTTTGGAGAAGAGTGGAGAAGAAGGAAGAGAAAGAAAAAGAAAAGAAAGGAAAAAGTTTAAATAAAATATTATTTAATTATTGGCCCAAAATTTGACCAATTCCGAACGATGCCCAAAAATTACAAAAAATAGAAAATATTATCCTGAGACGTAATATGAAAATGGTTTGTCGAAACTCAATCCGGTTTACAAATTAAAAATCCTGGAGTGTCTCGCCGATACGGGCGACACCGGTTTGGCCGGATTTTTCATAAATTTAGAAAAATCCCTGAAAATATCCTAACGTAGATAATACGATTCTAAGACACATGGTGAAAGCGGATTCCCAAAATTCTAGTCTGTTTGTGAAATAAAAAACGTAAGGCTGGTTATCGGTATCGGTTGACACCGGCTACGGAGATTTTCCAAAATAATCCAGAAAAATTCCAGAAAATCATGAAAAATCTAAAATATTAGAAAATAATTTTGAAACTGAAATCGGCTCAGTCGGACTACCAAGGAGGTCAAATTAATTTTTGTACGTCGTATCGCGTACCGATACTGTTATACGTACACCGGGGATCAGGGGGTTACATTTCTCCCCACCTTACAAAAAATTGCGTCCTCGCAATTTCCATTCAGGTGTGAGAACAATATTTCCAACCTCAAAGCCTAAATGTTACAGGTCCACGACACTTCCGCTGCGCACTCTGATATCTCCAAGGAACTCGAGCTGGAGAAGTATGGTAGTGAACTCATCCTAACGGATTGGAAGCAAGACAATGCAAGGAAAGCGAGAAGGAAATCAGATGTTCTGGGTGACAACAGAAAGGAAGGAATACAAACGAGTCACGGAATGAATTGTCAAGGTCATGGTATTCTTGTACTCGTTGCTGGAATCCCCAAATTCAGATAAATTAATCTGAACCTGACTGTACTGTTGGTAAGAGCCCGAGGATTGACCCAGGTGGTTACCCACACCAGGTGTGAACCTAAGCTCTGATACCACTATGTAACGCCCCGATCCTAAAGATACGGAGACGTTATGGCGACGTACATACGCGAGGTGAAAACACGCTCACGCGTACGTTAAGCCTCAGTACAGTACATAACCTCCATATAGACATGAGGTCCAGCATGAAATAAGTACAAGAATACCTGCAGAAAAAGGTGAGTGATCATAACAGATAGGAAAAATAGGGACAAGTAAGATAACAGCAACAAATCATAAAGATACCTATGAAGTGTCTCGATGAGGAATCTCATATGTGACTCCAAGGCACTCTCGGATACTACGGTACGCGGATCTCCAATCTGGGCACGCAAACCCAGGGTGGTCAGAAAGCGACCTAGTGAGTGGTAAAATAAAGGAGGAGGTAGTACTATATACAATAGTAATACAAGCACAATACATATATATAATACATGATGTTGTACTAGTGATACCATATAATACATATATAAGAAGCAGTAGAAAATATAATCATGTCATATTTTAATACCATCGCTACCAGTCATCTTCAGGTCATGTCTATAGTCGTGTCCAGTCGTAGAATAAATGGTGACGTGATAGAAATGAACGTGCGAGTGGTGACGTGATAGGAGTGAACATGTAGGTGGGCATATGCAACATAACCATCCTACTGTGTGGGCCTAGGCAGCATATAGGCAATGCAAAAACAGAATATAAGCAACGCAAGGTATACATGTGCATGAGTAGTATGCCACCTCAGAAAGTGTAGCATGAAACAGGTAAAGTAACAAATATACATGTAACATGATAGCAAATAAATGATCAGGAACAATAACGAGTACAACTAAACATGGATCAGGCAAATCATGTCAATAGTCATGTAATTTATACAATAGTAGCAATCAGTACCACCTGGTATTTTAATCAATCTCTTCCAGTGTCCCATACCACTGGCAGTTCATACTGGAGCCCGCACTCCATTCGAACCCATCCGGACATGGCCTACGGGTACCATTATCCAAACGAGAGAGTGACCAAATAACAAGTGTTCCCGACGTCACTATTGTGTATACTGTTTTATTATGTTAATTGGAAACCCATGGTCGAGGAGTTCTTATCGGGTGGATGTATCCCGTGCATACCCGGGATCACGGCCTTAAATGGACCCCTGGCTGCTGAGGCCAGGGCCCTCCGCTAAGAGGGGAGCACGAATCAAGTAACGGGAGCTCATGGAGCTAGTGGTAGGTAGCACTACCGTCCCCTGTAGTGGGACTAACAATATGGATCAAGTACATCACCCGATAAGATCTAATCAACCGTCAAGTCTCCCCCATACCCAAGTTAACTTTATGCTCTGATATGTCAAATATACAATGTAACAAGTACCATTACAATATGTGATACGGGTAACATGATAACTGGACCAGAGCTCTGTTGATAGCATAGTACAATATAACGGGAATCAGGAATAATATAACGGGATCAATATAACGGGAACAATATAACGGGAAACGGGATCAATAGATGTGGAAGTCCACATATAGCATATCAACAGCTCTCAAGTCCAGTATCGGGAAATCCATATCAGTAACAGGATACAATCATATAACATGAATACAGTAACATGAAACAGTAATACATGTAGCATGAATGGGTATCCAACAATATCAATAATGAGAATCGATCATATAACATGAATACAGTAACATGGAACAATAATACATATAGCATGAACGGGGATCCATATGACAAGAATAGAGACACCCTACATGCATGTGTAACAGTGATATGCTGATAATCCATGTAACGATGATAACACTAATATAACATGCGGTAGTCCGTGCGTTGGTATATCCGTGCATCAGTGGAGCATATACCGCGTAATATGTCTGTAAGAGTAAGTGGAAGAACAGTAATCAGTGTATCCTATCATACAATGTCCCATGACCGGACAGTATCCATGAAATGATGATACCAGTGCATGCAATACCGGTGTCCTGCAGTCCTGCAGTCATAGCTAGTGACAGTGTAGTGTCAGCGAATATCGTGGATCAATATACATGTGACGCTAGTTATCCACCGGTGAGACAATACATGAAATAGGAGTGTCCAAATCTATGGTCAACTAGTGGCCCGAGTGTCAGTAGCTGTGTAGGTATAATGACTGTGTCCGAGTTATCCATGTCAGTATTTATTGGTATTATAATTACCTTCTTATCTACATTCTAAGTCTGCATTCTAAATTAGGAAAGACCTAACAATATTCTAGGTTATTCATATTACAATGCATGTCCAATCATTACCAAGTAATAATGAATAGTTACTGTCTTTTATTCAGAATCTAGATCTAGCAATCAATTACACGAAACATGATAAAAAAATAATTTATAAAAGAAAAACACTCACAAACTGGCTATAGGACTGTAGCTCTCGTTTCCACGATCGCAACGGATCCAGAATCGCCCGAATCGGAGTCCGGATACCCCGATATCGCCCGAACGCTAAAAGTAATGGAAATGGGTTAAATATGTAAATAATAATATTTAAAATGCAAATACTGAAAAGTGACAGGGGGTTTTCTGTAAATTACCTGTAACGGGTTCTGGAGCGGGTTAACGGGCCGAGTTTAGATCCAAACCCAAACCCATCACTTAATCTTTATTGGGTTGGGTCTAAACCCAACCCCACCCCAATATTGTTATTGGGTTCGGGTTATACCCGAACCCAATACCACAACAACAGCAGCAGCTCTTGCTGCTGCTACTGTGAGCAGGCCGGCCAGCCTTGCTGGCCGGCGGCAGGAGGGGCCCGCCGGCGGCGGTCTCGGCCGCCGCCGGCGCGGCGGTGGTTCAGGCCACGCGCGCGCGCGAGAGAGGGAGAGAGAGAGATAAAAACAGAAGAAGAAGAAGAAGAGAAAGAAGAAAAATAGGAAAAAGGGGAGAAAGAAAGGGAAGGAGAAGAAGAAGCTGCAGGTGGTGGTGCGCCGGCTGGGGGCGCGGCCGCGGGCGGCGGCGGCGCCGCTTGGCCGCGGGCGTGGGTCAGACCCACCCCCGGCCAGTAGATCAGTGAGAGGGGAGAAAGGGAGAGAGAGAGAGAGAGAGAGAGAGAGAGAGAGAGAGAGTGTTTTTTTGTAGAGAGAGAGGAGAGAGGTTAGAGAGAGAGGGAGATTAATGATCTAATTAGAGAGAGAGAGAATTGCTGTATTTAAGAGAGAGAGAGAGAGGGAGAGATTTAAATGGAGGGAGAGGGGATGAGGCGGTTGGAGAGGCGGTGGGAAGTTTGGAGAAGAGTGGAGAAGAAGGAAGAGAAAGAAAAAGAAAAGAAAGGAAAAAGTTTAAATAAAATATTATTTAATTATTGGCCCAAAATTTGACCAGTTCCGAACGATGCCCAAAAATTACAAAAAATAGAAAATATTATCCTGAGACGTAATATGAAAATGGTTTGTCGAAACTCAATCTGGTTTGCAAATTAAAAATCCTGGAGTGTCTCGCCGATACGGGCGACACCGGTTTGGCCGGATTTTTCATAAATTTAGAAAAATCCCCGAAAATATCCTAACGTAGATAATACGATTCTAAGACACATGGTGAAAGCGGATTCCCAAAATTCTAGTCTGTTTGTGAAATAAAAATCGTAAGGCTGGTTATCGGTATCGGTTGACACCGGCTACGGAGATTTTCCAAAATAATCCAGAAAAATTCCAGAAAATCATGAAAAATCTAAAATATTAGAAAATAATTTTTGAAACTGAAATCGGCTCAGTCAGACTACCAAGGAGGTCAAATCAATTTTTGTACGTCGTATCGCGTACCGATACTGTTATACGTACACCAGGGATCAGGGGGTTACAGAGATCGATACCAAAACCGATGAAGGCACCTCTCTAGTTCTCCAAACCAAGGTGATCCACCCACCAAACTTTCCTTGAAAGTGATGCATCCAAATAATTCTCTTTAAGCTCGGAACGCATCCACTCCAAGGCACCAACACTCTCATGTCATGCGAGAGCCCACACCTACATCAAATAGCATAGGGGTGGTCTTTGGTACCCATACTCTTTTGGGTCCATGGGGGTTAGTACCTTTCCTAACCCAAACAAATTTAGTTACTAAATTTACATTATGTATCTTATCAAAATAAAATTTAGTAAGGTGGCCCTTACGTCCACAATGTGTACAAGTGTACACATGAGCATACATAGTGTGATGGGTGTGTACGTGAGGAGCATGTGTATGCGTGGAGGGTATGCATGCAAAGATGGAACTTGTTTCTTTCGAAACAAAGACTCCAAACGTGTATGGTTCATAACACAATGGCTCAAAGTGGAGCCTAAACAATCAATAGTCTTCTTTAGCATAGATATGTTATTTTTAATTAAAGAAAAAGTGTGGCATGCAATAGGTGAAATAGGTGAAGCTATCCTAGCATGGCAAACATGTGAATCCATATTATTTTTCAAAGATTCATTTTTCTTTAAACAAATTTCTAAATCCTTAGAGATAGAAGCAATTTTCATTTTAAAGAATAATTTTCTTTTAAAACAAAATTAATTTTTGAAGACAAGTTTTCATTTTTCTTCAAAATTATTTCACAATCATTTTTAGATTTTAAAACTTCATTTTCTTTTAGGGCAAGTTCAGGTCTAGATTTTAATAAATCTCTTTCATTAGAAATCTCAACCTTCTCTTGCAAAACCAAATCAAGTTTTGAAAACAAATCCTCTTTTTCTTTATTTAATTTACAAGTTTTCTTTTTCAAAATTTTATATTTTTCAAGGAGGTTCTCACAAACAATAGATAACTCTTCATTTAAAGCATCGGCATCCATACTATCATGATCATCAAATGAAGAGCTAGCACTATCTAGTTGAGTATCCGAATGTACCTCAAGCGAGTTATTCCCTTGGACCATATAGCATCGTTGTTCGGATTCGTCTCCACTAGATTCATCCTCCGTTTGGATTGGCAATTGAAGCTTGGAGATGGTCAACATGTTCCACACTGCAAAGGCGGAATCAAAGTTTGAAACAAGCATAACATATTCTTTATTTAGCGTGCTTCTAATAGCCTCAAGGGCTTGTGCATTGGCCCCTATATGATTGTGGTTACCAAGATAGCATTTCTTGGTAGCGGCAAGAAAAACATGCATGCCTAGGGTTTTCAAATACATGGACATCCTAAATTTCCATGTGTCATTATTGGAAACATCAAACATAGGAGGTGACAAGCAATCCATGAGTGTGTGCAAACAATATATATGTGCAAAATGCAAATGATAGATTAGCTAGCCAAGATCACACTCCTAAGTGGTTAAACCAAATATCAGGAGTGTAGGCTCTGATACCAATTGTAAGTACACCTAGAGGGGGGGTGAATAGGTGTACGGCTAATCTAATGAACTAAATGCGAAAATTAAAACTAATTTGCAACAACACTTAGTGCAACCAATGAGTGTAGCCGAATTCCCCGTGAAGGGCTCTGGACTAACTCCTCTTGATTCCACTGAATAAGAGTTGAGGTGCTATATGAAGCTCTCGTGGTTAGGCACAAGTGAGGCACACAAGCAAACACAACCAAGCATATAGGTATAAACAATATGAATCAATGCAAGGCACAACACAAGCATAAAAGATATGACAATATGAATGATGCAATATACAAAGTAAAGAGAGAGAGTTGAGAGTCAATTGATCAAACGCAAACAAGAAGATGTGTTTCAAGGTTCGAGCACCGAGCTATACATCCCCGCCTTCACGAGAAGGATTTCCAATCCACTAGGAGTACCGAACTCCTCTCTCAACCAATACAACCTCCACCGAGGCAATACAAATGGTCTACCGAAGACCGGAGTACCGAACTCCACCAATCAAACAAATACAACCTCCACCGAGGCCACAAACACCACAATCCACCTCTACCGAAGAGGGATACAAATCCACCATCAACTCCACCTCACC
>JAVJIF010003957.1:0-165000 GCA_038442645.1 Agave tequilana | reverse complement strand
TAGTCTTATTTGTACTGCTGTATTGTAACACTCAATCTTATTGTATAATAGAGCGTCTTTTGATGTTTAGTCTTCTTTGTATTGCTGTATTGTAACACTCAATCTTATTGTATAAGAGCGTTTTGTATCATTTTCACATGCCTGGAGATAAATGCCTGGACATAAATAAAAATCATATTTGTTTTTTAATAAACTACGACGTTGGTCGCAGTCATGCATTGCAAACAAAACAACTTGGACCAAAAACGACACTGCGACCAAAGTCGCATAAGACTACATTGCAAATAGAAACAACTGCGACCAGGGTCGACACTTCGACCAAAGACTGCGACTAAGCAACTTCTGCGGTGACGTGTCACCTCGTCGCAATGTTGTTGTTGATTAAGACTAAAGACCAGCAGCTGCGACCAAGGTCGCAGATTATTTTTTTAAGACTGCGGTCAACAACTGCGACCAAGGTCGCAGTGTTGTTGTTGATTAAAAATAAAGACCAGCGATTGCGACCAAGGTCGCAGTGTATTTTATTAAGTCCAAAAACCAGCAACTGCGACCAAGGTCGCTTTGTATTTTATTAAGACTACGGTTAGCAACTGCGACCAAGGTAGCAATGTTGTTGTTGATTAAGATTAAAGACCAGCAAATGCGACCAAGGTCGCAGTTTATTTATTAAATCTGCGTCCTGCAACTGCGACCAAAGTCACAACCTATCATTTTAAAAATTTATACGGGTGAAGTAATATAATTATTAACTGCGTCCATGGTCGCAGTATATTCGTTTAGCGTAAAATATTTAAAATGAAGGTTTGTAACAATTGTACAGCATTTCAACCAAGACATAGTAGTAAAAAATGTAATTCACACAATTAACCTTAGAAAACTGATTTATATATATTTTAAAAAAAACAAAATACAATTTTTTAAACTTCTAATCCTCGTCATCACCATCGTAATCAGATTCGTCGTCAAGAGTCATGCTTTCGTCTTCTGTATCGCTTTCCGTCTCTTCCTCCTCTTCAGCGACAGTCTCATCTTCGCTTTCTTCCTCTTCATGTTTGTGTTTTGGTTCACCAATGAAGTCCCAGAAAGGGTCGTCTGTATCAAGCTCAGATTCTGACCCGTAGCGAGGCATCGGTTCAGAACTATACATCCAATCATCGTTAGATGATTGGCTTCTTTCTGGTGAAGACGGTGGAGAAGACATTTTTTTGAGTCTATTGACCGAACAGTGAGAGTAACGTGTTTGAGCAAAAATAATTTAGTATGTTTGTAATCCTTTTGCTGATGACCCTTTATATATTTTTAATCCCGGAATTCCAAAGGGTTTAAGCTCTCAAACCACGTGAATATCTCCCAAATTTATTTTCTACCTTTTCCAAAAATTGTGTATACTTCCTAGGTGACTGTTCAGTTATCTAAAACAGTTTAAAAGTTAATACACTATATGTTTAAATTACTTTGAACTCCAAAACAGTACATTATTGCGACCATAGTCGCATTGGGAACTGATAAATGATTAACTGCGATCATAAATTGCATCAGTAGTAGGATTGCGACTATGGTCGCAGTGTTTAAGAGCAGCAGTCGCAGTTTGGATATGTAATTAAAAGAGCTTATAAGTTAATATAGTGAGAAAGAGACCTTACAAAAAAATAGAATTAAAAGCTTTTAAAAGAAGACAAAATATAATTGAATATCAGAAGATCAGGAAATCCTAATCCTCGTCATTATCCCCATCATAAGCAGATTCATCGTCTTCATTCTTTTGCTCTTCCTCTTCATCACTTATTTCCTCATCATCTTGCTGTTTTTGAGGTTTTTTGTTTCACCGATGAACTCCCAGAATGGATCGTCTCTATCAAGCTTTCGTCTGACCCGTTGATAGGAAGCGAGCCTACAGCATCAGAGGACATGCTTTCATCAAGCATGTCTCCGTCAAGTGGCAGAGGAATAATGTCTTCTTCACTAACCCACATGAAAACTTCATTATCATCATGAATAGGAGGATCAGTTAATACATTATTTGATGTAGTGAGATAGTCAAAAGGAGTGAAGTTCAGACTGGTATCAGATTCACTAGAATATCTTGAAGACAAAGGACCGGTGGGGGAACGATTGAAGTTGAAATCTAAGTGTTCAGAGGAAGAAGATGGGGAAGACATGATTCAAGAATGAATTTTTTTTGGAAGTTTTTGAAATCAAATTGAAAAGGAAGAGCAAAAATATAGTTTTTAGGTATGAGATAATATATTAGTAACAAGCATTATATAAAGGTGAATATTTGTGGAAGAACATGAATAGTAATAATAATTGTTACAGGTGATGGTTGAGTACGGTAAGAAGTGGTAAAAAAAAATATTTAATTGAAGATTTATTGCGGGAGAATCCGAAGAGTTCTTTTTTCTCCAGAGGTTTAATACATGAAGTACAAATTAACTTTTTATAGAATTGTTTGCCTATACCTTTAGATTACGTATGGTGCACATCTTTCCTTTCTCGAGATTAACATTAGTGCATCTCTTTTTTCCTAGACTGTTGTTGTATCACGGTAGAAAGAATATTAATTACTTCATTTAATTCAGTGTAATTAATATAATAATTTTTATAAGATTTGATATACGTGAATTGATCTCAGGGTCGCATTCCTAATCCACCCTAGTCGCATATTAAAAATCTTTTACATAAGGCATGGGAAAGAAGATTGCGACTTTGGTCGCAGTACTGAAGGAGGTCGCATTGTTGTACGATAGAATGCGACTAGGGTCGCAGACGTTATATAAAGAAGTTTTGTTATACTTTGAGTGCGACTAGTGACTGCGACTGTGTCGTAGTTGTTATATTGTATTAAGTCTGCGACTATGGCAGTTGTTATATTGATCCAATTTTTTTAATTATATTTTGGATGTATTAAAATTACGAATTTTATAACTGTAGATATATTCAACTGAAATTTTGTTTGTTCATGACTTTATTCCAGTTTAGAATTAAAAAAGGGTATTTTGGTTAATTTGTTTCACGATTGTTTAGGCGGGATTTTTTTGATTTTTTTGGCGCCAACACACTGCGGCCGATGTGTGGCATATATTCAGCCACGTCCTGCTGGCTGAGAAACTATCTCAGCCTGCAGGCTGAGGTACAGTAACCCATATATATGTGTGTGTGTGTGTGTGTGTGTGTGTATATATGTGTGTGTACACACACACACACACATATAGAGAGAGACTTGTGTCCTTCCAAAAGGATACACTCAAATTTAACCCTCCGACAATCGAATACAAGATCCACTCCGTTGAAATTGATCTATATTATTTCAAATATCTATAAACCAAAAATCAAGTGTTTTGAATATTTTTTGCCCATCCATCAAGCGACGCAAAATGGACGGCCGAAAGTAGTGAGCTGGTTAGATTTATGTCTTTGGACATACCAATTCTCGATCCGGCCATTTGATTATGATCTAAACATTTAAAAACCCCTACGAACTAATTTTTTTTAGGTTTCAAATGTTCTACACCGTTAAACTTGTTGGATTCTGCTTAACAGGAATCAATCTGACAACTATTCAAGATCACTGAAATATCAACAATCTAATTGGCCAGGTCGGCAAATATCAGGTGGGAGGTTTTCCGTTCAATAGAACGTTCCTTAATTTAAGAACCACCTTTCAATTTCCTTCCTTGGTTAAACACCAATTAGACTGATATAAATCAGTCTCGATATACTGTTAAGTATATCCCCTGTATAAAGAAATGAATTCACTTATACAGTATTTGGAGTGAGGTACGCTTTTAGAGCGAATCTCCTTAAGACAATTACATCCCCCGCACTGGTGCTAACGGGTTACTGGACGCTGGTCTCCCAAGATACAACACTCCTTCACGGTATTTGGATAGCACTACCAAATCACCGTACGGTCGAACCGTAGTCAACCATTACCTTCACAGGATCGTTGAAGCAACGGGACAAAGACAAATTTCGGATGAATATTTGCCTTTACTTTGGAGGAGCACCCACTGTAGAGGACGAAGGAAGGTTGAAGAATATTCTTCTTCAGAAGTCCCAGATTCAGACAACAATTCTATAAAAAAATCTGTTGAATTTTCTAAGCCTCTTTCAGAACGAATTTTGCAGAATCTTCTTTGGAAGTCGCTTCGGAAACTGACTTTCCCACTTCTCGCTGGAAGTTGCTTCAGAACTCCACTTCCCAGTTTAGAACGCAGTAACTCACTTCGCAGTTCAGAACGTATAGAGAAAGAAGAGATTTTCTGATTTTGTTTTGGTGTTGGTGTGTTTAGAATGAGAAACTGGAGCGCTATTTATAGCGCTCCAGGAGGGGCCAACGGGTCTGAACCTAACGAAAGGTTGCAACCTTTCGACCCAACAGTTGGCTATCCAACTGACGCACCCAACAGTCATAACTGTTGGTAGTCCAACAGTCGCAACTATTGGCATTCCAACAGTCTTCCATTGGCGGGTCGGTTCGGATCCGGATAGCGGAGCGGTAAGCTTTCAACCTATACCTGTAGACCCGATTCAAAAAGAACCAGGCCGGGTAGGGAACCCGAACCCAGGCCCAGGCCCGGTCCCGGCACCAGCACCGGCGCCGCCAGCGGCGGCGCGCGCGTGCACGCATGTGCGGGCATAGTTCCCTCCCAATCGCGCGCGAAAACTCCAAGTACCCAAAGGGCACGCCCTTTGTTCTCAATTTTCTCTATTTATACACCACAAACTTCCATCCCACGGTCAATGTGGGACTAAATGCTTTTGGCTACCTTTAGTCCCATTTTGGCTTTGAATTAGGCAATCTTTAGACTTGAATATCTCATTCATTCGAAGTCGGAATTGAACATGTGAATATACCACGTTCATCCCCAATGGAAGGAGAACACACTCCAACCATCATCCAATTGATTCGATCAACGGTTCTCGCCATAATTCAACTCAAAGATTCGCATTTATATTCTTCAATTCCAACAATCCCCCACAATGAATGGAGATTCAAGGAAATGACACGCAAAGAGATTGACTCTATTGTGAAAGGTACATTAGAAAAGAAACTGCATCAGGATAGGTGAACTAGGTCTTGAACCTTCCATAGCGAAAGCTTTATCGGACTTACTGGCTAATCAGTGAACTAGGTCTTGAACTGTTATCTGTTAGTATAAGCCAAGTCAACAAGCTTCACACAGTGACTTTCCAAATCAACTTTGGTTCTCGGTTGTGTCCGTTTTGGCCCTGGACATTCTTGGTTTCAGAGAGTATCTTTAGGAAATAACAGCCTCCATAGAAATTCCCAAAGAGCCGACCCAACTCTATACTCACATAGGTGATCGTCCTATTAAGAGTAGTCTACTCTACTCCACTTGTTTAGTAACAAGATATAGGCATCATTAAAAGCGTTAAGTTTATCCTTAATCCACTTGTAGAAAAGCACTTATGTGCACCTTAGGAATGGATTGGAGTCAAGCTTCCAAGTGCTTACTTGCTGAGTCAATCATAACTAGTTTTTTCTCTTGAACTTAGTCCGTGGGATCTCCAGTCGCTAAGTGAGGTTTTCATTAAGCTGACTCGGTAAGGTTAGGCTTTTAGACCCATTCCCCTCGATGCGCAGTTTATACGCTCTCCACTTAAACCTTTAGTAAGCGGATCTGCTAAATTATCCTTTGACGATACAAAGTCAATAGAGATAATTCCATTTGAGAGCAACTGCTTCACGGTATTATGTCTACGACGAATATGTCTAGACTTACCGTTGTATATAACATTTTGTGCTTCTGGGGTTGACATAGCCTCTTTAAATGTTTGAGGCTCGCTTTCAATAGCGTATGCTATGAAATCTGGACCAAAAGATTTTGAGATTCTAGATCTCTGACTTCTTCTTGGTTCAATTTTCGCATTAACAGTCGGTTCCTTGGGGCTTTCGTCCCTGAATGCCATCTCATGTGTTCTTTTCCCAGAAGTCTTATCTTTTTCCCGTTTATATGGAAAAATATTTTCAAAGAACACAACATCTCTAGATTCGATAATCATGTTTACATGAATATCTGGTATTTCTAATTTATGAAACAGAAATCTGTAGGCACTACTATTCAAGGCATAGCCTATGAATATGCAGTCCATAGTTTTTGCTCCCAACTTAGTCTTTTTAGGTAATGGTGCTAGCACCTTTGCAAGGCACCCCCACATTTGAGATAATGGTAGGAAGGTGTCCTTCCATGCCATAACTCGAATGGTATAAGACCAATTTTCTTGTGGGGTACTCTGTTTAGAATATAATTTGCAGTTAATAGAGCTTCCCCCACAAGTTCTGCGGAGCTCCAGAACTTACGAGCATAGAATTGACCATCTCCTTTAAAGTTCTGTTCTTCCGTTCAACAATTCCATTTTGCTGAGGAGTATATGGTGCTGTTGTTTGATGAATTATACCAAAATTAGCACATAACTCACTAAAATCATTTGATTCATATTCTCTGCCTCTATCGGATTTTAGAATCTTGATTTTCTTGTTGAGTTGATTCTCAACTTCGGCTTTATATGTTAAAAACATATTATTGCCTCATCCTTACTGTTTAAAAGATACACATAACAGTATCTTGTACAGTCATCAATAAAAGTAATAAAATATTTTTACCGCCTCTAGTTGGAATAAACTTCAAGTCACACAGATCGCTATGAATTAACCCTAAAGGTTCTGTATTTCGATCTATTGAGTGAAATGAATTTTTCGCCAACTTGGCCTCAACATAAATCTCACACTTGCGAATTTCTTCCAAGTTGAGTTTAGAAATATATCCCAGATTAGACAAGTTCTTTAATGACTTGTAATTTACATGCCCTAACCTAGCATGCCACAAAATAGAAGACTCAAGCAAATAAACAGAAGATTTTCCTTTATTTATAAGCTTCGGGTACAAATACACAGACTTTTTATCTACCACTGCAACATTGGCTTTAAAAAGTCCAACAATAAGATAACCCTTTCCCACATACATCCCTCCCTTAGTAAGTACAAATTTATCTGATTAAAAAATCATTCTAAATCCTTTCTTACTAAGTATTGATCCAGATATCAGATTCTTGCGAATGTCTGGAACATGTAGCACATCGTTCAGAGTAAGCTCTTTTCCCGATGTCCACTTCAGGATGACCTTGCCTTTTCCTTCAACCTTTGAGACGGCTGAATTTCCCATGAATAGTTGCTCATCTTGCTCTAGTATTTGATATTCAGAGAATAATAATTTCTCAGAGCAGATATGCCGAGTAGCCCCAGTGTCTACCCACCAATCCTTATTGTTGGTTGTCAGATTCACTTCTGACACCACAGCTGAAAGGCTTGGCGACTCATGGTCGGTCAAGTTTGCCTGTGGATGGCTCTTCTTGTTCTTTTTGAGACGGCTGCGACATTCATTCGCCTTATGCCCCTCTTTGTTGCAGATGTAGCAGGTTCCCTCGAAGCGCATGTTCTTGCCTTCTTGGACCTTGCCTTTGTACCCCTGGGAAGTCTTCTTCCGCTTTAAGCCTTTGGAAGTAGACGCTTTCCCCTTTGAGTCTTCGATCACATTGGCTTTTGCTTCATAGGAGTTCTTACTGCTCCTTTTCTCGGACTTTCTGTTGTCCTCGATTCGAAGCCTCACAATGAGATCTTCCAACTTCAACTCCTTTCGCTTGTGCTTCAGGTAGTTCTTGAAATCTCTCCACGCAGGTGGGAGTTTCTCCACGATAGTAGCAACCTGAAAGGTTTCAGGTAGGATCATAGCTTCGGCTTCTATCTCGTGCAAGATAAGTTGGAACTCTTGCACCTGACTGATTACAGTCTTGCTGTCCACCATTTTGTACTCCAAAAATCGTCCTACGACGAACTTCTTGGTACCAGCATCCTCAGTCTTGTACTTCTTGTCAAGACTGACCCATAACTTCTTTACCGTTGTGATAGGACTGTAGACATTGTAAAGAGAGTCATCCAGTCCATTTAAAATATAATTTCGACAAAGGAAGTCACATTGAGTCCATGCATCAGTTGCGGGCTCTGGTGGATCTTCTTGCAGGAATCTGGCCAGATGAAGAGTGGTCAAGTAGAAGAGCATCTTCTGTTGCCACCTCTTGAATTCTGTGCCGTCAAATTTTCCTGGCTTCTCCGGCTTCGGGTTAGGAAGTGAGTAGGCATCAAAGCTTGTAGCTGCATGTTTGGTGCCTTGCTAGAGCTATCTTGATTAGTCTCACACATTTTCTGCAAGTTCAAGCAGAACAGAAGTAAGAAACTTCAATCTTAATTGTCTTAAGATTGTTGGATTTTGCTTAACAGGAATCAATCTGACAACTATTCAAGATCACTGAAATATCAACGATCTAATTGGCCAGGTCGGCAAATATCAGGTGGGAGGTTTTCCGTTCAATAGTACGTTCCTTAATTTAAGAACCACCTTTCAATTTTCTTCCTTGGTTAAACACCAATTAGACTGATATAAATCAGTCTCGATATACTGTGAAGTATATCCCCTGTATAAAGAAATGAATTCACTTATACAGTATTTGGAGTGAGATACGCTTTTAGAGCGAATCTCCTTAAGACAATTACGTCCCCCGCACTGGTGCTAACGGATTACTGGACGCTGGTCTCCCAAGATACAACACTCCTTCACGGTATTTGGATAGCACTACCGAATCACCGTTTACTTTGGAGGAGCACCCACTGTAGAGGACGAAGGAAGGTTGAAGAATATTCTTCTTCAGAAGTCCCAGATTCAGACAACAATTCTATAAAAGAATCTGTTGAATTTTCTAAGCCCTCTTTCAGAACGAATTTTGCAGAATCTTCTTTGGAAGTCGCTTCGAAAACTGACTTTCCCACTTCTCGCTGGAAGTTGCTTCAGAACTCCACTTCCCAGTTCAGAACGCAGTAACTCACTTCGCAGTTCAAAACGTATAGAGAAAGAGGAGATTTTCTGATTTTGTTTTGGTGTGTTTAGAATGAGAAACTGGAGCGCTATTTATAGCGCTCCAGGAGGGGCCAACGGGTCTGAATCCAACGAAAGGTTGCAACCTTTCGACCCAACAGTTGGCTGTCCAACTGACGCACCCAACAGTCACAACTGTTGGTGGTCCAACAGTCGCAACTATTGGCATTCCAACAGTCTTCCGTTGGCGGGTCAATTCGGATCCGGATACCGGAGCGGTAAGCTTTCAACCTATACCTGTAGACTCGATTCAAAAAGAACCAGGCCGGGTAGGGAACCCGAACCCAGGCCCAGGCCCAGACCCGGACCCGGTCCCGGTCCCGGCCGCCGGTGCCTGGCGACGGCGCGCGCGTGCACGCATGTGCGGGCATAGTTCCCTCCCAATCGCGCGCGAAAACTCAAAGTACCCAAAGGGCACGCCCTTTATTCTCAATTTTCTCTTTTTATACACAACCAACTTCCATCCCACGGCCAATGTGGGACTAAATGCTTTTGGCTACTTTTAGTCCCATTTTGGGTTTGAATTAGACAATCTTTAGACTTGAATATCTCATTCATTTGAAGTCAGAATTGAACATGTGAATATACCACGTTCATCCCCAATGGAAGGAGAACACACTCTAACCATCATCCAATTGATTCGATCAACGGATCTCGCCATAATTCAACTCAAAGATTCGCATTTATATTCTTCAATTCCAACAAAACTAACCAACTCACTATTTAAACCGTTTTCTCCCTGCTTGATGTATGGACAAAAATTATTCAAAATACTTAATTTTTAATTTATAGATACTTAAAATAATACAGATCAATTTTAACGGAGTGGATCTTGTATTCAAATGTCAGAGGATTGAATTTAAGTAGGAAAGATTTGGGTTCAAATTCTTTTGAAAGGACACAAGTATGCACATACACAAACTCGGCACACACTTTCCAAAATTGCTATTGCATTAGGAGACACATTTTTTCATCAAAACAGATAAAGGAGAAATATAGAATTACAGTGTTTTGTCCTTGCACCAGGCTTTATATTTTGCCTTTTTCTTCCAATCAAAGAAGCCCTCAATCAAACACGTGGAAACATAAAATTGGATATTACTCAAAAAGTTGCAAGAATTAAGGGTAGATGATAGAGGCTATTTGCAGATATAATAAATATTGAAGGAGTCCCATTAGAGTCTCCTAAAAATAGAATAGTAATTAATATTTATTAAAAAGCTAAATTGTACTTTAATACCTTAACATTTCATAGATATTGCATTTAAATACTTTATTGATTTCTTTGTTACACATAAATACCTTGTAGTATTATCTTTTAGCACTTTGATGCCCTCTATTAGCCTACATTTATAATATTTTTTGAAATATTTTCATGTGAGAAAAATGTGTCTCTTTTGGACAATTATATCATCTTCTATATCTTTATTCTTTGAAATTTTTATCCTATTTCTCAAAATTTATTATCTACAAACTCAATACTTGGTCTACTCTAACAATTTTCTTTTTTAACACATTTTATTATTTATTATTATTTTATGACATTTTCTTCGAAAATTATGACCCAAAATCATTTTAGAAAATAATTTTAGGATAAAATTTGAAATCATAGATTGCTTGCGTCCTATAAACTTGGAGAAATTTCAAAATCATCATAAAAATATTTTATAAATAAAAATAGTCCTTTTGGAATCACCGTGTGTCACATTTTCTTGAAGAAATTTTAATCATATTGATCTCATGTTGTTTTTCTCTAGAAACTAGAGTCTAGAACTTAAAGTTTGCTATGAAAATAGAAATGAAAGATGTGGATAATTTTGTTTTTTTAACTCTATTATTAACAGGTTGTGTTTGTATTTTTCTGAAAAATTATAAGGTATTTATGTATAATAAAAAGAACAATAAAATATTTAAGTGCAATATCTCTTAAACTTTAATATAAAATATTAAAGTACAATTTATTCTTAATAAAAATGAGAAAACTAAATTTTTTTTTTCTTCTTCCTCTCTCTTCGCAACAACAACCGACACCATGACACAACACGTCATTGCCTATCGCCTTCTCTTTTTTTTTTGAGAGAACTTCCACATGTACCTTTCAAGATTTTAAACGAAATTAGCTGATTACATTTTGTTCCAACGAGACCAGACACAAAAAGCTAAAGGAAATAGAGATGCAGTCATTCAAACACAGCAGCCTGAAAATGAAAAAATACAAGCTCTAATCTAAGGGTCGTTTGTTTCGCCGTAAAAATCGTAAAAGTCCGTAATTTGTAAATGACTTACAACCCAATTACAATTATGACGTTTGTTTGGACCGTAATTCGTAAAAGACTTAAATAACTCAACTATCACTGACTTGCAACTCAATTACCACTCTCTTACAGCCCAGTTACAGTTAATTTTGTGGTTATGCGAATTTGTATTATTTTTTTATGTTAATATTAATTTTTTTAATATTTAATATTTTAATATTCATTACAAGATTAAAACTTTTAAATCACCAACTAGTTAATTTTGTGGTCAACTTTTCCACTACGACTTACATATTACGATAATCAAACACCGTAAAACACAATACACTTTCTAACTTACAACTTTATATTACCAACTAAACACCGTAAAACTTACATACATATAACTCATTTACAAGTATATAAAAAATTTTACTAATTACAACTTACGAATTACGATCAATTTCGACAACCAAAATATACCCTAAATTTGTTCATTCAGAGAGACAAAATTTCGCCTAGCCGCCATGAGCTCATCTTGGGCTCCATCTTTCGGCCTGGGTCTTTTTAAAGTTCTGGCCTGATCATCTGTCAAAGCCATGAGCCCGAATTTCCAACTTCATTTCACTCCGCTTTGGGGCGACTCATCTTGTTGGGCTGCGGGCTCATGCCCAATCCCCCCGCACCCCGCCCGCGAAATCCGCAATCCTCGCTCACCCACGAGCCACGAGGAGGAGGAGGATCCTTTCCCTTCATAGTTATTATCAACCTGCGCACAAGCACAAATGATACAATTCACATCGTCCCGTGGTGGCCCCCACAACTCTTGAAAGGGTCCATCTCCGCTTTTTATCTCCATTGTCTCTCCTCCATCGTCCTTTCTCATTCCTCTTTCTTCATCGCCATGGATCCAAACTCGAGGAGCTTTCCCATCCTCTCCTTCGTCATGTCCCGCCTCAAGCCCCAATCCCAAACCCCATCCGAGAGCGACGACGTCGATCCCGAGCAGCCTCAGGCCCAGATGCGCCGGGATCAGCCCCCTCCTCCCTTCTCCGTCGAGCTCGTCGAGCGCATGCCCCACCTCGGCGACCCGCCGTCCTCTCCGCCATGAAGGCCGCCGTCGTCGAGGTCTACGAGACCCGATCCGTCCTCAGCTCCCTCGGCGCCGCCCCCGACCACGAGTCCGTCGACCTCGCCCGCGCTCGCATCGCCGAGATCGAGGCTGCCCTCTCCCTGCATCTCGAGAACATCGTCCAGGCCCCGCGGCCCCCCGACGTCGACGTCAGCAGCTGGCGGGCCGTCCAGGCCGACAACGAGAAGGCGGCCCGGGCCAAGGCCGAGAGGGACAAGATCCCGTTCAACGCAGTGATCCAGCTCGACGAGATGCACGAGGCGTACGGCAAGCTGCTCAAGGACGCCGAGGAGAAGCTGGTCAGGATCTACGAGGGGCACAATCTCACCGGCGGTGAGAACAAGGCGGAGGCGGCCGGGGAGGAGGATGCTGACTCGGAGCAGGTGAATGAGGAGGTGATTGCGATCTTGCGAGAAGCGTCGGAGAGGAGCGTGGAGAAGGTGGAGCTCTCGGGCCGGCAGCTGAGGTTCTTGCCGGAGGCTTTCGGGAGCATGAGAGGGCTTTTCTCACTTGATCTCTCCAACAATGAACTCGAGGTATGCTTAATAAAATCAGATTTTTTTCAGTTACAATTTGGTATTATATTTTGCTGTTTTTCTGTGCTAATTATTGAATCATGGGAATAGATGCTTTATAGGCTGAGATTTAATATCATTTTAACTTGTCCATTTATATATATGTAGGTTTGTCTTAAGATTTTACAAAATGTTTATTGCTTTAGGTTCTGGAGAATTCTCTTGTCTCACAAGTTACCCAGTATTCTACTTATCATCTTCAAGTTGGGTGTTTAGTAAGAGGCCGGATAGGTTTTTTCATTTGTCAGTCTCATTTGATTCTGGTAATCCAGATTACTCTCTCTTTTTTCTTTTCTGTTTCGTCTCCCTTTCTGTATGATGTGATTCTACTATGGTCATCATCTGCGTCAAGAAGGAGGAGGATGCTTTCTGAGCATTGGATAGTTGAGTCTTGTGGGCATCTCCTGTTTATCTTTGCTAGCTGGAAACTATTGATTATGTAACTTATTACTATTTATAATGCTGATCTTCTTGAGGTCTTTAATTTCTAGATGGCATTTGGTGTCACAAGTTCATCTCTCAGGTGTAACAAATGTTCTATCCTTTGCCTTCCTTTCTTTTATCTTTTCTGCTTCCACACGAACCCTGATTGTTCAATTTCTGTATAATGGCTATCTATGAGATCTTTTTTGAGTTTTTTTCTACTTTTCGGAAATAAATCTGAACCATCCTATATAGTATTTCCATCAACATCATTGAATGAGATCTTCTTGATATCTTTTATATCTGACCCATTCTAATCTGTGTACTATTTCTACCAAAATGAATTCCCTTCTGGCCCACAATTATTTGATAGCTGTATCAATGAAAAGGAGATGAATAGAAGGAGACGAGATTAAAATTTGTTTTCATTCAGTATACCTTAGTCAATTTGTATGTTAATCATAGTCCATAAATGTGGGATAAATCAAGTTTTAATCGAGGTAGTAATCGAGAGATAAATGTTTTGTAAACACAACTCTGAGACATTTCTCAATTGTGGATTATGATTCCCATATAAACTATTATGAATCTCATCGCTACATCCTAAATTGCTCGTGAATCTCATCACTTTGTGGCAGTTGATTTATACTCACTGAAACAGTTAGGGAGGAGGTTCACGTGCAATTTAGAATATAAACACAATTCTTGGACATTTTAATTTTTGTTAAAATTAAAAAAAATAAAAAAATACAAATAATTCCACTCACATTGCTGTCCAAATGTTTATAACAAGCTAGGGCATTGGTTTGTGTTTGAGTCTGGTTTGAAGGAAAGAGAAGAAGATAAGAGGGTGGGGTGCAGTTGAAAGAAAAAAAGAAAGAAAAGGAGAGAAGATAATAAAGGAGAGAAGGAAAAAAAAGAAATTTAGAATTAAATCAAAAAATTTGGCTGTGATACCATGTTGAGATGAAAAAGACTAAAAGAAGGTGGTACACCCTCAATTAGGGGTCCTTTATTTATAGAGTGGAGAGGTAGATGTCGCAATAGAAATAGGAGACTACAAAATTATAGAAAATTTTGATCTTTAATCTTTATATAATGTTACAAAAATATATTATTCTACTCTAAATAGTCTGTAAAGACAATCCTTTTACACTTGAATGAAAAAAGTGTTTATAACTAATCCACCTCAATAAGCCCCATATCAGCACCTTATGTCTTCTGAAATTGAATAAATCTTAATCTATCTTCTTTTTGTTGCATTGACCAGTTGTAACAAATGAGTATTCTTTTCAAATTTCTCGAAAAGAATTATATTGAATCAACAATATCTCTATTTGGAGTACTCCTTACCTTTTATGCTTGATTTTGGGAACTCATTGGTTGAATGGCACTGTTCCTGATGGAAAAAGGGAAAATGGCACTGTTATTTTGAACTTAGGTAGAATCACAATAGAGATAAGGTTATGGTCTAGGCTACACTAGTCTGGGCCGAATATGTGGGAGAAGGATGTTTCGGATAGTAGTAGATCTATGGATGCTTTATTGTGGACATGAGAGAATAGTTATTGGTCGATCTAAAGCCTTGGAATTCATTTCGTACTAGTTAAGGGTTTGTATACACATTAGATGCTTGATTCTTTTATTGTATGAAGAGGTACAGTGTTTGAGAAGGACTTCTACTTAGTGAAGTGGAAGAGGGGTGAGAGAAGATGGACAACAATGATGGGAGTTCAGATGGAGGTTAATAAGAATGGGGATTCATTACAATGGTCTAAGTAAATAGTTGATTGTGACTGAGGATTGGAACCATGAGTATACATTAACCATAGGAGATTAATGATAAAAACACAACTACAAATTGATCGTTGAGAAGAGTTCTAATCAATCACTCTAATTTATATATATATATATATATATATATATATATATATATATATATATATATATATATATATATTCTTCAAGGATAAAAAATGACCTTTACTATATCTATTTCTTAATGAAGTTTGTTCGAAAGATGGCACAAGTTGTGAAATCATTCGAGTTTTCTATTGGAGATTCATTTGGGAAAAGAGTGTTGCATCATTTTTCCCAGCTCACACTTTTTCCTTGGTTTTCGTTGAATAATGAAAACCACAATATGTTATATTGGGAGCTTGGGATAATGCTTGTGTCTTTTGTGGAGATCTAATGCTGCTGAATAAAAGACGGACACAAGGAGACACTGTTCCTCTGAAGTATTTTAGGTTAGTTCTATAAAGGTCAGAATTCCTCTAGATATAATTGATTAGAAAAAGGTTGAGGGAGGTAATGTAGGGAAGTTATGTATGGAGCCTTTTCTGGTAGTTTAGTTTGTTTCTGAAATCTTACGAGGTTATCTGCTTCTGTTGAACTTGCTTTGATAGATTTTGAGACTAATCGAAGTCAGTGCAACTTGGACATACTACTAGGTTTAGCAGGTGTAAGTTTGGTAATAATCCATTCCAATTAATTCTATCAGTTTCAGTGTACTAGTACAGAAGGTTGAACTTTCATACAAGAGAAATTTATTTTCCTAACTTGAGGAAGTAAGAGGAAAAAAAAAATACACGGCCTTTGTTTTTATTGGAATTTTAGTCTTGTGGTGGTACAATAACAAGTGGCTGCCAAAATTGCCTTTTTCCCGTACTTTGTCTTGCCTTTCATGAGGATTTTTTTCTTCCTGCTTTCTTTTTCTAGAATTGATGATATACATTTTACTAGGAAGATCTCATATTTTTTATTCTTTAGTGTTGCTCCCACTTGTCTCTTCGATTTTAACTTATTCCATATTTTTCTTTTTGATCATCTTCTTCCCTTTTCTTGCTAATTTATTCTTTGATTTTGGCTGAGTGGATAGAATGAGAGTGACTGTTGCTTGAAATCCTGAAACCTATTTGATTTTCTGCGGAGGTTCACTGATGGATATATGGTCTGGTCAAATCTCATTAACTTTGGGTCAGAATTCTGATCTGACTACAGTCTGATATAGAAAGATTTATAATGGTTCACTGTCATAACAGAACTCATTAATGGACTCATAACTACATATTTGTTAGATTCAGAGTGCATCTCACTTGCATTCTAATACACTTTGATTTGCACTATTTGAAATGTTTTATCTTTTATGTATTACTTTTATTTGATATTAATAATATGTTGGGGATGGGCTAGATGATGATGGTGCTAAGGAGGTGCCAGGGATGACCCTGTGCATTTACTGATCCCTGTCACTCGATAACCTTATGGAAAAAAGTATCTTAATCATGTACGATTTACTTGCGATGCACATTTTTACCGGAGCAAGCAACACCGCTTATGATACTGTTCATCTTGATTTCTACCTTTGATTGATGAATATTTGATTATAAATAATGATTCAATATTACATGGAGCCCTTTGATATTTATCCTGTATTCTGCATATTCTGCAATTTTCTTTGTTGTTGGTGGTGATGATTATTTCCTTGAGCGTGCTTCCCTACCCTGTATGTATTCATGGATAAGGATACATTATGCTTCAGTCAATATATTTTATTTGTTCTCCTGGTGTTACAGAATATAATATATGATCTTTCTTCTATCCCTGTATTTATTGTATAGATACTTGAAATGACATGGATTTCGAATTAGTGATTAATCTCTTCTAATGCTTAGAACAACCTTTCTCTTTGTTTTGAGTATGTATCAGGTCATTCTTCAAATGATAACAAACAGAAATCTGCCTTTGTTAATAATTCAAACATATTCTTGATAATATCATTGCAACAATATTCATATCCTTTAGCTTGTCCTGACTTCTTTTGTTGGTTACTTGTTCTCCACCACTAATTATCTCCTCGGAGAAATAACTATTTGTTTGTTATCATATTATCTCTACTCAGAGGAATCCCTCAAATGTTTACTGGAGTCCACTTGATCAGACAACGAAAGCTTTTCAGGACTAGTGGTTAAACAGAACAGACTAAAGGCCTTTTTTTGTCGCGTTTTGAGGATTTGCTGGGTTCTTATGTTCCTTTCTCTGACATGAATCCACTATGTTTATAATGACAAACACCAGTTGAGCCTTTCTAAGAAATTGAAGGTTAATTTTTTTGTTCATTGCATATCTTAATTGGCATAATTGTTAAGGTAGGTATTCCTACTGGCTAAAAGCTTTTGGAAAATCTTTTCTTGTTCGCCCACAACTTTCTGAGTGAGGAATGTAGCATCAACTCAAGGATTGCAAATTTGCAATCATGTTGATATTGAGTCTTTAAACTTTGTCAAATCTTCCTTAAGAAGAACTGGAAGTCTTTCTTAAACCTTTGATTCAGGTTGGAAAATTTCCTTAGGAGGTTGTTCATGAAACATTTTTACATATTTCACTTGCTGTTGCATGGAGCAATATTCCAGTTTGAAACACCATCAAACTTCATAACACATTTCTCTTCATTATCTAAGCTTCATATACTTAACTTATTAACATCTATATCTATGCAATTCAATAAGCGAACCCCTTGACTTGGCTTTTCCATCTTAAGACTTGGATGATGCCTTTAACTTGGGCTCCCGCTCTTGTCATAACTGTTTATCTTTGCACTCGAACCATTAAGTTTCTGGCGATTAGGCTCATTAGGGATACAACTTGGTTTGAGTTCTTTAACTTTTAAATCTTTCTTAAGAAGAACTGCAAATCTTTCTTAAACTTTGAATTGAGCTTGAAAAAGTTTCCTTAAGAGGTGGTACATAAAACATTTCCCCCTTTCTATTGCATGGAGCAATATTCCATGTTGAAGCACTATCAAACTTCATAACACATTTCTTTTCATTATTTATATAATCCAAGTGTGCGTACATCACTTATTAACATCTATATCTATCCAATCTAATCAATGAACCCCTTGATTTGGACTTTTCATCTTAAGAGTTGGATGATGCCTTTAACTTGTACTTCCACTCTTGTTGTAACTGTTTATCTCTGCACTTAAATAATTAAGTTTCTTGAGGCTAGGCTTATCACTGGTGCAACTTGGGTTGAGTTCGGTCCAGGTTTCTCGGGTTTTAGAAAAAAACTATGTTCAAACCACAACACACCTGAATCGGGTTTGCCTTTAGAGCAACCTAAGTTCGAAACAAGTTGGGTTTGTCTAGATTGGATAAATAACCAGATTGGAGGCGCAGGCTGCGAAGGGACGAGGGTTAGGTAGGAGGACGAGGGTTAGGTAGGATAAATAACCACAACACACCTGAATCGGGTTTGTCTGTTTGTGTATGTATAACATACTCAGACATATATATAATAAATACATTCATTCACATTCTGAAATGGTAACTTTCAGAAGACTGTATTAAACGATAGACAAGGGCACACCAACAGAGGAATAGTTTTTATGTATTATTGTAAAATAATTTGACTAAAATATATGTTTTCAGTTGATAAACATTAACATTGCACATTCTTGACATTAACATTGCACATTCTTGACGTCTTTATTTATTAATAGGTCTTGAGTCTTTATCTTATTGCCATAGAGGAACTAGATTTATTCCACATCTTATTGAAATATATTCATAATCTTACTATTTAATATTACCATTATTTTTATATGATTTCAGAGAATATGTGACCTTCAACATGAAATATCAATCTTATTTTATTGTGTGAAGTGTCCAAGAAGTGTCAATGGATGTGTCAAAAGAAGTATACTAAATTTCAAATTTATTATAAACTTTAGGGGTACATTAATAAAGCAATTACATGTCTACTAAATTTCAAATTTGTTATAAACTTTAGGGGTACATTAATAAGGTAATTACATGTCTATTGAGTATTCAAAAACTGTTGTTCCTGATGCACATGTGACACTTTTCCTGATAGAAGTGTCCTACAAAAGTAACAACTTGGTTCTATCATCAACGTATTATAGGATCAGAAGAAGGATGTTAGGAGCTCCTCATAGGAGTCCTTTATAGTATGAGGCATTGAAGGTTGGTTATTAAAGGAGATGGCCAACAGTGACACTTCCAACTACTCAGGTTATGCTGTGGCTGAGGCCTCCTAAAGGCCCAGCCTTCCCATGGTCTGCATTGGCGTTCCTCTTCGAAGGAGGTTGCACAATCTATGTGTCTGCATTTTTTCTTTTCCTCGCTACATTGTGTGTGTATTGGTCTTTGTGCAGGCAAGAAGATTTGTGTGTGTGTGTGTGTGTGTGTGTGTGTGTGTGTGTTAGAGGAAGCTCATGATTTTTAGGAAGGCTTTATATTTTCATTTATCTGTTCTTGTATAGAAATTTTGTTAAAAGTCACTACATAAATTATTAACATAAGCATTACAATTTATCCAGCAAGGGGTCATTTTTTATTTACATTGTTGACCATTAGTCTGTGAACCTTGTTAATTCACGAATTTATTGGGACACTACTGGAGTAATCAAAATTTAGTCTGCAATACAGAAGCAGCTAAAAGTAGCATAACCAACAAAAGAACCATTTCTTACTGATATTATTCATCCACTAAAAGAATCTATATGGATATTTCTTAGGTCAAGACATCCTATATTGGGGAGAAACTAGTGTGGCGGGGTTATTCTATTTATTAAATCTTCCAATTCTGTGAAATAAAAGAAGTGTGGAGGCAACCAACATATGGTTTATTGACTGTTGGATTTTGTTAAGAAGGATTTAGGAATTCGATAAAAAAATAGAGGCTGTTAGGCAGAAGAATCTAGGACGCTTTTGCATGCATGTGTGTGGGTCTTTGTCCATGTGTGTGCTGCTTGCCTTTGTGTGCACATGAGCGTACATCTGTTATGCCTTTTGCATGAAAGGCAGCCTGTTGGGCTTCTGAAGTATATAGATGTTGATATGTTTTTTTTCTAAGATGCATGTACTTGTGTCCGCTATGCCCTATATGAAATTTGGAGTCATTTTAGTTTTTGAAGTATTCTAGTTGATAGATGGTGACATTTTGCTGATTCTATGTACTAAGGGGGGTTGCGGTGTAGATAGACATTTCCTTGTCCGTTCATTTTGCTAAATAGCCTGTAAAGAAATGGATCAAAATTAAGATTATTTGGCAGAACTATTCTAAAAAGCTACAACCAACTTTACATTCATGTTCATATCCAATACGTTAGTTTTCCATAAAATATTTTTATATTATATTACTCCCTCACAACTTGAGAATTTTCTTATGGGATGAAACTTGGCTTTATGCATCGCTTATATGTATTGAATCCGCTTTAAATACATGCTCGGTTGGTTTGAACTTGGGTTGCTTTATTACCATCTTAAAGTCTAATTGCACCAAAAACTCTTCGAGTTCAGGTGAAGGTTGAGGTATGTGTGTATATCTATGTATGTATGTATGTATATGTATGTATGTATATATATATATATATATATGTCTAATCATCACCTATTCTAGATAATCATTTGTATGTTTGTATGCATGCTATGTGTAACGCCCCGATCCGGTGGGTATGGAGATGTTACTGCGACGTATATCATGGTTCAAAGACTCGGCCGAGTCGGAGACGAGTCGGCCGAGTCGTATCCGTCTCGGCCCGCTCCGAGACGAGTTCGAGTCACGAGTCAGTCGACTCAACTCAGAGGAGACCAACTCAGCCGAGAATCAGAGTTGACTCGGTCGACTCGGCATTATGATGATTTTGTACCTCATCGTAATTCAATGTGGAAATAACTACATTATCATGTATTTATGAATGTAGTTTTTACTATATTGTGCATGTATTTTGATGTGCTTCTACCAGCGATGCGTGTATTTATACTTTCGCTTTATATTTAGTGTGCTAGGTGATATATTTTAGACATGTAATACATGAATGCGGATATCTACATTTTTTTAAGATTTGTCGTGATTTTTTTCAAAACTTTTGAGTTTTCTATGTAGCGTTTTGCGCGTATCGTTCGATACCAATCCGAGTCGCCGAGACCGATCCGTCTCAGTGCCCGCCGAGTCGGCGGCCGAGACCGCGACTTGGAACCATGACGTATATACGCAGGTCAGAAATGCCCTCACGTATATACGCTAAGCATCAGTACATGCAAGAATCAGAGTACGGAAGCACAGTAGTAATATACAATCCAGCAATAATAACACAAGTATACAGTTATCACAAGACACGATATAATATCTCAAAAATACATGATCACTAAGAAGTACAAAAGCAGGATGTACAATATGAAATACGGGCAAGTACTCACGAGTAGCAAGATGAAAATCTCGCGAGCCAGGCTGGAAGGAGGATCCGGATAGGCAACTGCTAACTCACGCTACTGCTATGCCACTCTGATCAGGTATAGCAAGGGCACCATGGTTCAGGCTCTAGGATCTGGACATGAGGATCCAGGGTTGTTAGCAACCCCAGCGAGTACATATAATAAAGCCAAATGGCGTGCATAACAGGCACACGTGTACATGATCAAGTGATGTGGTCCAGGCATGCAGGTACTAGAAATGACAAGTAATATAAGGGAAATTAAAGGAACGACAGTAAATCATGTATATCGATGAATCTGAAACTGAAAACATGCATAGAAGGCGGTATGAAGAGCATAGGTACATATAAACATGCGGTGAATAAGTTAAACATGCGATAAATACAAGCATGGATAAAACTAGTTATACAAGCTCAGATTATGGATTCACAAGATAGATACGTCAAGGGGATAATCCAAACAAGGAAACCCTCATCTATATACCATATATCTCATGTCGTCATCGTCTGATTTTAACATCTTAAGTTGCCCTAAGAATAACAGAACTATAGAGTATTATCATGTGTCATAAAGTAAGGTGTCAACTCAGGGCCTAACACTATAACTGGAATATAAAGGTGCCGTATTTTTAAGTTATATATTAATAATAATCAGTACCATTTGATATTTCAATCGCCTCCCTACCAGCGCCTCACATCACTGATAGTCCATACTAGAGTTCGCACTCTGTAGAACTTACCCGGGTCTGATATGAGTACCAGGACCTGAACAAAGGAGAGACCAAATATCACACGTTCCTATATTATTACTGTTTGGTTGTTATGTTCTTATGTTATTCTTGTCCATTTCCCACCGACGTCTTACAACACCGACAGTTCACGCTGGAGCCCGCACTTCCAGTAGAACTCATCCAACTCCGATGCGCGGGTACCATTATTGGAATAGAGGGAGACCAAATAGCACGTGGTCCAAGAGTTATCATTATACAGGCCTGTATGTGTGTTAATAGGCACTGAGAATGCTTATCACGCTAACACTAGGCGGCACAAGAAGGATGGAGGAAATAGCTCTACAGATTCAAGAGGTGGCCCCCACAGATTCAAGAGGTGGCCTCCACCACGTGTGTGGTGTGGCACTTTGCTCCATGTGACACTTTGCTCTGAGGGTTGATACAGGAGGTAACCCCACAGATTCAAGAGGTGGCCCTCACAGATTCAAGAGGTGGCCCCCACCACGTGTGTGCTGTGACACTTTGCTCTGTGTGACACTTTGCTCTGTGTGGGGAATGGATTCTAGAGGTGACCCCCACAGATTCAAGAGGTGGCCCCCACCACGTGTGTGGTGTGGCACTTTGCTCCGTGTGGCACTTAGTTCTATTCAGGACCCGCCGGACGATAGCACGATTGTGGGATACATCCTCATCATCCTGACACCAGGCATGCTCTGTCGGACGCCGGTCTGACTGTGCTATTAACAAGAGTAACAGTACATAGGACATGAGTACAGAGGATACAGGAGTTCAGGAGTACAGGGGTTCAGGAGTACATGAGTACCAGATGTCTAGTAACATAATAATCATGAATATGCCAGGTAATACAGGTGTCAGGTATCATGTGTCAAGTATAACATGTCAAGTACCGGTGTCAGGTATCATGTGTCAAGTATAGCATGGCAAGTACCGGTATCAGGTATCATGCAAGTACCGATGTCCGGTATCATGTGTCAAATATGACATGGCAAGTACCGGTGTCCGGTATCATGTGTCAAATATGGCATGGCAAGTACCAGTGTCCGGCATAACATGTCAAATATGGCATGGTAAGTACCGGTGTCTGGTATCATGTGTCAAATATAGCATGGCAAGTACCGGTGTCAGGTATCATGTATGACATGCCGGTGTCCGGTGAGAATACAGAGTACATCATAATTATTATGCATGTAACGGTAGTAATCAAAGTATGAAGTAATGAAAGAAAAGTACTCGCCTAAATCACCGAAAAATGGCGTGAAATCCCGGAACACCAGAAACACGTGCAGACCACCAATCCTTATATTAAAATATTTATATATATTATTAATTAATATAAATTTATTGAGAGAGAAAATGAGAGGAGAGGGAGGAGAGAGAAAAGAATGAAAGAGGTTGGAGAGAGAGAGAGAGACTTGTAGGAAAAGAGAGTGTGTGTAGAAAAGAGAAGAGAGAGGGATAGCCTTGCTGGAAAATGAAAGAGGGTGAGGGAGAGAATTAGAGGGAAAGGAGGAGGGCAAGATTGGAAAGAAGGAAAAGAAAGAAAGAAAAGAAAGAAAGGAAAGAAGGGAAAAGAAGGAGAGGGGGTGATGGCCGGCCGGCGGCCTGGGCGGCACCGCCGCCGCCAGAGGGGTGGCCGTTGGCGCCCCCCTAGGGTGGTGGAGAAAGAGGGGGAGGGGGTTGTTGGTTGTTAATGTTGTTGTTGGTGTAGATGGTGGTGGTGGTGATCTTGAAGGTGGAGTTGATGGTGAAGTTGTGGTGGTGTTGGGGAGTTGGTGTTGGTGGTAACGGGGATGATGGAGTGGTGGTGGAGATGGTGATGGGTTTAGAGGAAGGAGATAGAGTTGAGTAGTTTGTTATTGTTGTTGAAGATGAGTAGGAGAGGGAGTTGGAAAAGGTGGAGTGGGATGGCTTGGCTTGGTGGTGGCCGGAGGATGGCCGGAGGTGGTGCCCGCCAGCGGTGGTGCCGGAGGATGGCCGGAGGTGGTGGAGCCAAGGGAGAAGAAGAGATGAGAGAAGATGAGAGAGGGAAGAAGGAAATATAAAGAAAAACAAAAGGAAAAAGAAAAGGAGAGAGAGATTGATGGGAAAGGGGTGTTTGAACTTTGATGGGATGGCCCACATGGGGTGAGGGCTGCAGCTGCAGCTCTGTGCTGCTGTCGTTGACTGCAAGGAATGGGGGGGAACATGGGGAGTAGTAGGGGGAAAGAAAGGGAAAAGAAAAAGAAAGAAAAAGAAAAGAAATATATTTTAATAGGGTAAAAATTGACTGTTTCAGAATCGCTCCGAAAAATTCTCAAAAATAGAAATATTATTTTAAGATACCCGGTGAAATCGGATTCGAGAAATTCAATCTGGTTTTTAAATTAAAAATCCTGAAATCTTCTGGCGATACCGGCCGAAACCAAAACTGATGGATTTTCGATAAATTCTGAAAAATCTCAAAAAATGCATTTAGTTAGAAAATAAGATCTTAAGAAGTAATGTGAAAGTCGTTTCTAAAAATTCAACTCCATTTGAAAACAAAAAATCCGGAAATCAGTCAGCGATGCCGACCGATATCGGTTTTGAAGATTTTATAAATAATTCTGAAAATTTTCAGAAAATCATGGAAAATCTAAAATATTAGAAAACGATGTTTAAAACTGAAATCGGTCAAATCGGATTATCAGAAAGGCCAAATCAGTAACATAAACATTACAATTTATCCAGAGGGGTGATTATTTCTTATTGACATTGTTGGCCGTTAGTCTGTGAACCTTGTTAATTCGAGAGTTTATTAGGGACACCTGGAGTAATCACATTTTAGTCTGAAATACAGAAGCAGCTGAAAATAGCATAACCCACAAAAGAACCATCTCTTGCTGATGTCGTTCATCCATTTAAAGAATCTATAAATGGAATTTCTCAGGTCAAGACATCCTATTTATAGAAAAAAAATTAGTGTGGTGCATTCTTCTACTTTCTAAATCTTCTTTGCTTTCAATTCAGCCAGCAGTGAAGGCAAGAAGAAAAGAGTGGAGGTATTCAACATATGGTCTATTGACTGTTGGATTTTTGTTTAGAAGGATCGAAGAATCCTCGAGACAAAAATAGAAGAATTTATGATTCATTTGAGTGTCTTTGTGCATGTGCTTGTTGCTCTCCTGTGTCTGTGCGCACGATCGTGCAGCTGCTATGCCTTTTATGTGAAGTTCAGCCTGTTGAGTTTTTGAAGTATATAGTTGTTGATATTTGGTGTTTATTTTCTGAGATGCATGTACTCGTGTCCGCTGGCCTCTTATAAAATGTAGAGTCATTTTAGTTTTTGAATTATTCCAGTTGATAGATGGTAACATTTTACTGATTCTATGTACTAAGATTGTTGTGGTTCTGTTGTTAGGCATTTACTTGCCTGCTCGTCTAATAGCGTGTAAAGAATTAAAAGTACGAGGCAGAACCATTCTAAAAAACTACAACCAACTTTACATTCATGTTCATATCCAATACCTTAGTGTTCCATAAAATATTATTTGTGTTGCAGGTCATTCCAGATTCTATAGCTGGCTTGGAACAGCTAGAGGAACTTCGCGTTTCTTCCAACCTTTTAGTTTCATTGCCTGATACCATTGGATTGCTGCTTAATCTAAAGATCCTAGATGTATCTAAAAACAAACTGAAGACATTGCCCGATAGCATCGCAAAGTGCAGGTACTGCCATCTCCTGGTATTATTCATAATGATTCTAAACTTCTGAATATTTTTTTATCAGCAGACTCCTGACTCATATTTTAAAAAACCCAGGTCCCTTGTGGAGCTAGATGCGAGTTACAATGATCTCACATTTCTTCCAACCAATATTGGGTATGAATTAGTGAATCTACAAAAGCTGTCGGTCCAATTTAATAAGCTTCGGTCCCTTCCAACATCTGTTGGTGAGATGACATCTTTGCGTTTTCTGGATGCCCATTTTAATGAACTCCGTGGAGTGCCCTATGCTATAGGGAAACTGGCAAATCTCGAATCTCTAGACCTGAGTAGCAACTTCAGTGACCTGAAAGAACTTCCTCCCACATTTGGTGATCTGAATAATCTTAAGGAACTTGACCTGAGCAACAATCAGATCCATGTTCTGCCTGACAGGTTTGGCCGTCTTGATAAGCTTGTCAAGCTTAACTTGGACCAGAATCCATTGACCCTGCCCCCTATGGAGATTGTGAACCAAGGTGTTGAGGCAGTCAAGGATTTCATGGGGAAAAGATATCTTGACATCCTAATACTAGAACAACAAAAGAATCTGCTTCCACCAGAGCCACCGGCAAAGGCTGGTTGGCTGACACGCAGCACCACGATGTTGGGTAGTTTGGTTTCTGGAGTCTCTGAGTACCTGAATTTTGGAGAAAAGTCCCCAAGAGATCCTTATCTTGATCAGAATCTGTGATTCAGTTCTCAGTTTGGAGACAATGGTTGCAGGTCCCTGAGTCTCCTTATCCTTAGCATGTACAGTTTTTGAGCAGTCGTTGGGGTTTGGACTCTGCTTAGTTTAGCAAGTGACGCAGTCTGTTTCTACCTGTTACCTTCACCTGAAGTTTCTGTGTTATTTTCTACGGGCATTTAAGCAGCATAAAAAACTATGATGATCCACTTAGAAGGATCATTGCCAACCTTTACCGTTTCGTTCGTAAGTTTATTTAGTACCTTCTGCCTTGAGAGATATATTCACCAGAAAAAGTACCACTCTTAATATTTCTGTGGGCTGTAATGTTGTGAGAAGTTAATCCTTTTGTCAAAGGGAATCCTGGTGCTTTTCTTGTGAATTAGGCGGATAAATTCATATGCTTTTGTTTAATAGGTGTATGCTTTTGTTTGTTGGGTGTCTACTTGTAATAACAGGCTAAGATCCTGCAGTATTTTTTTGCCCCCTTTTTTATCTATTCTGATATAAATGAGACGCGGTAGTCCAGGTCAGGATGATATATTTCTTGTAAATTCTGCTAGTTGTATGAACAATTATCAGAGAGCATGTTAGTCACATTATGGCTTTTGACAATGCTGCTTGTTAATGCAAAAGGACTCCAGTACCCTAATTTGGATCCTTAGGATTGTGCATGATGTTGGGGTTCATGGGAGTCTCTGATCTCTGAGCTTTGGATGCATTATTTTCATTATTATTGGGTTCGAAAGGTTTATTTTATGAAGAATGCCTCAAAGTTTTCTCAATGTGTAATGTAAGTTTGGTACTTCTGTACTATGTTATCTCATGTTTAGTAACATAAACTTTTTTCTAGTTTTATAAATTAATACATTATAAAATTAGGGAGATTTGTGCACTTTAATTGAAATTTAATGATCCTTTAATCTTCTTCTTCTTCCTTCAATTCCATTTAAAAAAAAAAAAAGCCCAAATCTTAACTCTTAACTCCTCAATTAAATAAAACTTACATTTCCTTTTTTTCTTCCATCTTTTTACACCACTTTTTCCTTCCTCACTATCATTATTTTATTTTCTATCTTTTCGCACCTTTATTTTATCATTTGAGAAATTCTGATCTAAATATTTACTCTCTCTCACCCTCTATTAACACCACTAATCCCACTTCTTCAACTTTGTTTTTATAACTATTACCGTTTCTTCTCTCATTGAATAGCACAATAACCTTCAACACCTCTATAGCCTTAAAATCCAATTGAAAATTGAATCTATTTTCTCTCTTTCTATTTGCAACCACCATTATCCCTTCCTCTATCATTAGAATCACCACTTTGTCCATTGCCGTTATCACTACATCTCTTTTAGGTTGGCCTTCGTCACTTCGACGAGTGTCACTACTCACTTTCACTAAAAGTAGAGTTTAAATTTATAATTTAAGGACGAAGGAAAAAAAATTCATTTTTTTTTCAAGATATGCTTAGCATATCAAAAAGGAAAAAAAGAAGTTGAAGGTATTAAACAGGAGTGGGAAAAATTTTGAGGTATTAAACATGAGCAAAAAATGGTGCTTGAAATTAAACTTAATATATATTAAAAAAAAACTTTGAATTATTCTCCATAAAATAAGCCAACTTGAAATTCTAATTGGGTATCTGGTCGGAGGGTCCACGCTCAATTTTTTGTGGGGTTCTTCTTAGTATTTGGAGTGCCTCATATTCATTAGAGAAGAATTTAGATTCAGGTGGAGGAGTTATATGATTCACAAATCAAGCACGGACATGTATAAGTATTGTGCATGTTATTAGTCGACTCATAGGTCTTATTAGTCGACTAGGTCATGGACTAGTCAACTTGTAATTTGGTATAGTCGACTAGGCCCTGCAAACAGAGAGTTGAATTCTCAGATTGCATCACAGTAGTCAACTAGACTCTAGGTGTAGTCAACTAATACTGATATTAGTCGATTAATAAATTGCCCTACTCGACTAATACAGGTTCTAACAGTTTCCTAATACGGTTCTGTTTCCTGTTTTGATTTGGATACGAGTTTCCTATTTCTTTGAGGCGGTGCTGATTTAGTTTTTGGAGTTTGTGAAAAAATTAGGATCATCCTAGGTGCCTATATAAACCCCTTGGGAGTGACCTTTTGAAGGTGAGTCAAGAAATGTCAAGAATACAAGAGAATTTCATATTTTCACCATTAAGAGTTGTGAGGGAGAGATCTTCTTATAACTCTTATATTTTCTTCTCTATTTTCAATAAAGATTTCTCCCCTCCTCTCCGTGGATGCAGGCACATTGTCGAATCACGTTAAATCTTGTGTTCTTTGGTTGTGTGGTGATTATAGTTTCAATTACTCACTAGTGGTAGATCTTTTACGCTTCCGCTGCCGAGTCTTCAACTCGGTGTTTCTCTATTGTTTGATCGGTAATAGATCATCAACAATTGATATTAGAGTGATGGCTAGTAAGACGACTACGATAACCAAGCTCGAGGTGGAGAAAGTCGATGGAAAATCCAATTTCCTGTTGTGGAAGATGCGAGTAACATCATTGATCGTGAAGGAGGGCACACACAAGGCCCTGCTTGGTATTGAGAAGAAGTCATCGAAGATGGAGGATGATGAGTGGAACGACATCGACTTTCACACAAAGGCGACGATCATACTGTGCCTATCAGATGAGATCCTCTACAACGTGATGAACAAGGAGACAACTGCTGGTCTTTAGTGTAGGCTGGAGAGCCTGTACATGACGAAGAGTTTGTCGAACAAGTCTTCATGAAGAAGCAGTTATACGACATTCGAATGAAGGAAGGTACGTCTATTCTACAATATCTTAATGTTTTAATAGAAATTTAAGCGACTTATTAGCTTTAGAGGTTAAGCTAGAAGAAGACAAAGCTCTTCTGTTACTCTCTTCTTTTCCATCAAGTTATTACCACTTGCCCATCACCATCATGTATAGTAAGGAAACTTTAGAGTTTGAAGATGTCAGACAGATGCTCCAGAACAACGAGCTGATGAAGAAGATAGATTTTACAGAGGAGGCCTCAGGATTATTTGTCAATGGCCAAAGGGGAAGATCAAAGAGTATGGTACCCAAAAGGGATCCAGAGACTTCTAGCAGTTTCTCTTACTAATTTTGCAAGAAACCAGGGTATATAAGAAAAATTGTATAAAATACAAAGAGATGCTGAAGAGAAAAGGCGGCAAAGATTCTAATAGGCTAGTACCAGTGGAAAGTCAGATCAAGCTAGGGTGATTGTCGAAGAAGTAGATGAGGATTCATTTGATGTCTTGACGGCTGAGTTAGAAAACGGTAAATATTCAGATGCTTAGTTACTTGACTCGGGGTGCACATACCACATATGCCCAAAAGAGAGTGGTTCAGTACTTATAAGCCTTATGATGAAGGTTATGTCCTGATGGGAAACAACGCCGCGTCTAAGATTGTTGGCATCGACATCGACAATATCTGTATTAGGATGTTTGATGAACAAGTTCGAATCCTCACGAATGTTTGACACGTTCCGGATTTAAAGAAGAATCTTCTCTCGTTGGGAGTTTTGGAAGCTCGAGAGTACAAGTTTTTTAGTGTAGATGGAGGAATCAAACTTACAAGAGGCTACATGACGATTCTCAAAGGAGAACGGACAACAAATTTGTATAGGTTGACAGGAAGCTTTATTATTGGTGATGCTTCAGCAACAACAGAGAAGGAGGATACTATAAGACTTTGGCACACGCATCTTGAACACGTGAGTGAACGAGGCCTTTAAGTCTTACACAAAAGGAGCGCTCTACCAGGTATCAAATATTGTAAACTTGATCTTTGTAAATTTTGCATTATGGGTAGGCAATGTAGAGTAGCTTTCTCTACATCACAGCACAAGACAAAGGGCTTGCTAGATCTCATCACACATATGTGTGGGGCCTTCGCCAGTAGCATCGATTGGGGATGCTAGGTACTGTGTTACTTTCATAGATGATTTTTCAAAGAAAGTTTGGGTATACTTCTTGAAGTAGAAATCAGAAGTATTTCAGAAGTTCAAGGAGTGAAAATCTATGGTGAAAAATCAAACAGGGTGGAAGGTGAAAGTCTTGAGGTCTGATAATGGAGACGAGTATACCTCCAAAGAATTTAAAGACTACTTAGTAATCAAGGGCATCAAACACCAGTTAAGTATTCTAGGACGATAAGAACAAAATGGAGTAGCAGAGCGCATGAATCGGACACTTACAGAGCATACCCGCAGTATCAGATTACAGGCTGACATGTCAGAAAGATTTTGGACAGAGGAAGTGAATCATGCGAATTATCTGTTAAACATATGACCATCAACAGGTATAGATCTTCAGATCTCAGAGGAGATATGGCGAGGAGAGTCTGTGAACTATTCAACTTACGGATTTTCAGTTGCCCGGCATATAGTTTGGTTGATAGTCAGAAAAGAGACAAACTGGAGTCCAAGTCTAAGAAGTATATCTTCATCGTGTTCACTAAAGGAGTCAAGGTTTCAGACTTTGGGATCCCGAGAAAAGGAGCACCTTTACCAGCAGAGATGTGGTCTTTGACATAAAATTAATGTTGCGAGAAAAGTCAGAGACGAAGGATAAAGAGCAAGGTGGAGCTTCAGACAGTTCGTCAAACACTCAGAAAAAGAGAGTTGAGTTCGCAGAGAGCCCTAGAAGGCCTGAAGAGTCAGAAAAGGACTCCTCAGATTCAGATGGAGACAGATATGAGGTTACTCACTAGACCGTAGAGACGGTCAGTCAGAGTTACGGTGCCACCAACAAGGTATGGCTGGGATGATGATCATGTCTTTTTCATATTAATAACAGAAACAGGTAAGCCTGACAGTTACAGGGAAGCGATCGAGACAGATGACCACGCCTAGTGAATAACAGTCATAGAGCAAGAGATGGAGACTTCGAATAGAAACCAAACATGGATATTAGTCAATCTTCCAAAGGACTCCAAGGCAATAGGTTGCAGATGAGTCTTTCGTAAGAAGGACGATGAGCAGTACAAGGCAAGGTTAATTACCAAGGGATATGCTGAGAAGGAGGGTATTGACTACAATGGGATTTTTCTCTCCTATAGTCAAGCATATATCTATTCAGATGTTATTGGCGATAGTTGTTCAGTTTGATCTAAAGTTAGAGCAGATGGATGTTAAAATAGCATTTTTACACTGTGAACTAGAGGAGAAGATATACATGAAACAAGCTGAAGGTTATACTCAGGAAGGTAAAGAAAACAAGGCGTGTCTTCTAAATAAGTCCCTCTATGGACTTATGCAGTCTCCCAGGCAGTGGCACAAGCAGTTTGACTCTTTCATAATCAAGCCAGATACAATCGATGTGAGAATGATAGTTGTGTCTATTTTAAGTAGAGTGATGATCTGACATATTTGCTGTTATATGTGGATGATATGCTGATTGCTGCAAGAAACAAGACACATGTTCAAAGGCTCAAAGCTCAGCTCAAGAAGGAATTTGACAAGAAAGATTTGGGAGAAACCAAGAAGATCTTAGGTATGGAAATCACTTGAGACAGAGACTCATGCAGACTTTGGCTCCTCCAGTGAGAACTATATTCTCAAGGTGCTGGAGAGATTCAACATGGCAGAAGTAAGACCAGTCACCACTCCTTTGACAGGTCACTTCAAACTATCATCCAAGCAGTACCCACAATCACCAGAAGAGGAGGAGGAGGAGATGTCTCGAGTACCATATGCTAGTGCGGTGGGGTCACTTATGTATGCTATGGTCTGCACTAGGCTTGACTTAGCCTATGCAGTTAGTATAGTAAGTCAGTTCATGTCAAATTCGAAAAAAACAACATTGGGAAGCAGTGAAGTGGGTGCAACGATATTTGCGAGGGGCTGTTAGACTAGGCTGGGTGTTTTAGAGATTGGAAACGGGAAAGTTTAGGGTACTACAAGACTATGTTGATGCAGATTATGCAGGAGATCTTAATCAGCAAAGATCTACGACAGACTATGTGTTCACAATAGCTGAATGCGTCATAAGTTGGAAGGCGGAGTTGCAAGATACACTTGCTCTTTTAACAACAGAGGCAGAGTACATGGCCGCAGTTGAGACGTCAAAGAAAGCTTTGTGTTTGAAAAAATTAGTGTTGACACTTTAAAAAAGACAAGATTCTGACTGGCCTGAACAATGTCTAAACTTGTTGACATTTACAAAAGACAAGTAACAGACAAGCTGACGACCAGTTCTGTACCCATCTCCGAGGGACAAAGCAGCAACTTGGACTCTACTGATCCAGTGAAGCAGACAGTGAGCCCAGATTGTTTCTGAACAGACCTAAGCAGGTCTAAAATGCTAGGTTAGCTCTCAACACTTAGCATCACATGAGCCCAAGGGGATAGCCTCGCCTGAGAGGCTAAGATTGCCCAACTTCACCTTGGAGCCGTTCAAAGCTCCATCAGGAAGCTAACTTATAGCTTCGCCTGAAGTACTCAGTAACTCCGCAGAGAGTTTAGTTTCGCTCGAAGCCACACGCAACCGCGCAGAAGGATGTTCGGTAGCTTCACCACAGATGTTATTTAGCTCCGCTGAAGAGCTTTCTTCTGACTTCGCCAGATGCTTCTTCCAGCTCTGCTGCGAGCTCGGCACAGCAGCTCCGCTGCGGGTCTTTGCTGGTCAAACTTTGACCAATTAAATCTCCAGATGAGATCAAATCAATTCAAGATCAAGATCAAATCTAATCAAGGTCAAATTTGAGATCAAATTTGACAGTTGCTTGCCATAATCTCTTGACTCTCCTAAAACAAGTAAGAGGATCAGGGGAGCTCTTCCAATTATATGGAAAGAATCAAAACAGATCAGGAGATTGACGCTATCTGCTATTCATAGCTTCGCAGAAGCTGATCCTAGCCTCGCAACAAGGCTACTTTCCAGATTTAAACAGATTGACTCAATCTGTTTTCAGATTTTCAAGGGACAATTATACCCCTTCTCTCCCTATAAATAGCCCCCAGGGGTACACGGAGAAAAGGGGGGAGCACGCAAGAGGCGTATAAACACACACGCAAGAGGCGAAAGGCTAAAAAAACAGAGAGACGGCTAGACAGAGATTTATTCTCTAGCTTCCAAGAATTCAGAGAACTGCTTCTCTAATCAGGGTGCTGATACCCTAATACCTTCCTCTAAAGGAATCTCCGGAACCAGGCGAGAAGGAATTCCAAGTAGAGGCAGTTTGAGAAGAACAAGAGGGTTCTACCAACCTTCTATTCTCCGATTCCCCGAACCAGGCGAGAAGGGAATCCTATCGATTGCATCGTCAAGGGACAAAGTGGTCGCGCGCTGACCAGACTCCTATCGGCACACTTCTCCAGAATCTCAGAGGAGATCTACTTGTAATCTTTTTAGAATACTTGTAATTTAGCTTCTCGACCCCTTTTGTAAGTTTTTTCCTTTGCAAAATCAATGGAAAACAAGATGGCGACTCCGCTGGGGAATTATTTCTCCACTGTTGAGAATCAAGTGTCGCAATGCGACGAACAGACCTTCGGGTCTATCTTTGAATTCAAGGAAGCCGGTGTGGCCAGAGCCCCTCTGGCTAAATCTTCGAAGCAAGTCTCTGTGGAGACAGACGAGGCTCTCTGCGAGCCTACCGCGGTCCTCTGGCGCAACAAGGGAACATGCCCACAATACAAGGGTCAGAATCTTCAGCCTGTTACCTTCGAGAACCTAGTCGTTCATTTCGACCAAGGAAAATTTAAAGAAGTCCTTTCTGGGAGTGGTCTAATGCTCCATGCACGAAGCATAGAAAGGTCTCCATGGCCAAGATTTTAGAACAGAAACCAGAAGCAGAATTCTACCGACACCTCTCAGCCTCGTGTGTGGCTAGTCAGGTTCCCTGCAAACCTAGGTCTCCTTTTTCAAAGCAGATGTGGAAGCCAAAGTAGAAGGCTCTGTATAAAGGCTCAGGCGTAGCTACGCCACAATTGCGTCTCTTTTACGAAGAAAAAGGCAAGATGCCTGCCTGTTTCGTCAAGACTGTCAGCCGCGAAGTCACGGCGACCATGCCTTCGCCTAATTCAGGAGCAATAGCTCCTTGCGCCAGCCTCGTTCTCATGAGCGAAGCTACTGTGCCTCAGAGTACGCATGATGTTCATAGCCGCGAAGCTGGAACCAAAGCACCACAGCGTGCTTCGTTCCCCAGTTCTTCAAGTACTAAACTCGCTCTTCGCAGCGAAGCTAAGGGATTATCCCTAAGTGCTGATAGTGGTGCTTATGCAGCTTCAGCGCCCAAAGGCGTTTCCAAAGCTTTTAGCCGCGAATTTAAAGCCAAAGCACTATCTAAGGCTAATCGCCTTCGCAGCAACATAGCGGATAAAGCACCACAGCGTGCTTCGCTCCCCAGTTCATCAAGCACTAAGCACGCGCTTTGTAGCGGAGCTAAGGGATTGTCCCTAAGTGTTGACAGCGGTGCTTATTCAGCTTCAACATCCAAGGGCATTCCCAAGGTTCTTAGCCGCGAAGCTAGAGCTGAAGCACTATTTAGTGCTAATCCCCTCTGCGTTGATAAAAGGAGTAGGACATCGTCCTATGCGCAATCCAACAGAGCCTCTGCGCTGGATCGTTTAGGCCCAACTGAGTCTGACTTGCGGGAATTCTTGATGAGTAAACGGAAGTCAGAATCTTTCAAAACTTCTTCCTCCTGTTGTCAACAAGTGGGATGTCAGTTGGTGCAGGCCACTCAATCATTGCCGGCTAGGACCAATCCCCGCCACTCCTCCAGGCCGACGATCAGTTTTTGATCGACTGTCGGTGCAAGCTCCGGTGAAACAACGCAAAAGGAGCATATCGCGAGATCTACCCTTTGCATCCGTTAACATGATCGGAAGAGGACGAGAGCTGCGTAGGGGCAGACGAGCGTCCTATGACACTCCCTACAGTCCCCCAGATCCGGATTATAGCCCAGGCTTGGGCGAAGTCTTGGTACATGAAGAAGGTGTCTTCCGAAACACCAGATCTAGGGTTGCAATACCCTACAGTTATGAACAACCATCTTCCTCAATTGCAGTAACCTCACTAGAATCAATGAAAGGATTAGTCCAATGGTTTGATGAAGAGGACGAAGACAGTGGGTATGCCTCTTCGGCGACAGTCAGCTCGGTGCGAACAGACAGAGTATCAGTGAATATGACTGATAATGATAATGATGATCTTCGTCAACGTTTGGAAGCTCAGGAGCAAACTTTCAAGACCCAGCAAGAAGCTTTGGACAACATCCAACAGATGCTCGCTCAACTCCTCAATAACCGGAATAATGATGACACCGGGAGTACCATGATGAGGAAGAACATCTTAGCAACGAACAGCCAAAGACGGAAAGTCAAAAGAGGGTTTTTCTTTGGACGCTGAAGTTCTTAAAGGCATTCAAGCTCAAATCACATCTCTAACTCAGAGGGATGAATTAAAGAAAGTAGGGGCAGTTCGTCCTTACCCGCTGGAGTGGGATTCAGTGCCATACCCACCAAAGTTCAAACCACCAACGTTACATATGTACTATGGTAAGAGCTCGCCAAACCAGCACATCTACTATTTTCGGTCTCAGACCGGTAACGTTATAGACAATGATGCTATCATGGCTAGGCTGTTCATTGGCACCTTAAAGGGGGTAGCATTTGACTGGTTCTGAAGTCTCCCTCCGGGCTCTGTCAATTCCTGGATCGACCTGAAAACTCGATTCCTTTCTTACTTCTATGAGAACGATACCGAGGTAACCATGGACAAGCTCCTCTCCACCATACAGAAGAAGGGCGAATCTGTTCGTGACTACATTGAGCGGTTCAGAAACTTGTCTTGATGTGCCCAGCAGGGATGCCATTACCCATGCTTTTACAGACGTGCAGGCACAACTTCTTAGACCAAGTAGAGGTTCGCATGGGGGCTGTCAAAGCCCATACTTGAAAAGAACTGGTCGAGCAAGTTGAGATAGCCGAAAAGTCGGCTAAAAAGTTCGAACTATCCACCCCTAAAGGCAAATGGGGTATGAATAATAAAGGACGTGGCGACATGGCGCAGTCCTCTCAAGCCAAAGGGAAAGAGACTATGTCCGTTGAATTATCAGAGGATGTTCAGTCGAAGGCCAAGAAGGGCGGCTTCAATAATCAGGAGTCCAAGTTTCCTCCGAAACAATACTGATTCAAAGACGATCAAGTGGCCACAATATTCCATTTACTCCACAAAGGGAATAAATTGAAGCTGCCGGATGCTCGACGTCCCAATGAAATAGGACGCACGAATGATCCCAAATACTGTCTCTTCCACAGGATGATTCACCATCCTACCGACAAGTGTTTTGTCCTCAAGGATAGAATTCAAGCCTTGATCGACGCCGGAGTCCTGACACTGAAGTCAGAGCAGAAGAAAGTCACTGTAAATATGGTGACCCTCGAGTTCGGCAAAACCCCAAAGGTCACAGTTCCTGACGGGACTTATCCAGTCCCTGCGCACGGCTAGAAGTTACACATTCTGCAGTTAAAACTCAAGATAATAAGAGTCTTGTTCCCTTGACACTGGAGACAGGGGAAATTATGTGGATACACCCAGACCTTGTCCAAGACGAACAATGGGATTCAAAGAAGTCCAAAACGAAAGGCAAATCTTGTAATGTCATCTCCATCTTGCCAGACATGACAATTTCACATCAGCTTCTCTCAGTGATTCTGAAGGAGAAAAGCACGCTTGCGCGACGCAGGCCGATGTACCTCAGCCGACGGGTACTCGATCCGGAAAATCATACTTAAAACAGTATGAGAAAGCTACTGACGAGACACAACAGCAAACAACGTCAGTACAAGTACCAGAATCTACTTCGGTTCCAACCAAGGGAAAGGAGAAGCCTAAGGAAGTCCGGTTCGACCATGTCCTGAAGAAGCCTTCAGGCCCAGGGCTTGACACACCCTTTCGTTTTGACATATTAGCCCAGCTGGTTAATATCCCAGCTCGTATTACCATACACGAGCTCCTTCGTCTCTCAAAAGAGACAAGAAAAGCACTCAGAGATGCACTGGCTAATTCGGAATCATTCCTGACATATATGCCAGAAATCCCTTAAGATGACGCCCAGTCTTCTTGCCCTGAATGCCATCATGTACAATCAAAGGTACCTCCTATTACCTTCACAGCGGAAGATATGCTTCTCAAGGATAACAAGCACGATCGACCTCTGTACTACACCGGATACATCGGTTCAACATGCATTGAAAGGATACAGGTTGATCCGGGGTCTGCACTCAGCATCAACCCAAAAGGCTCCTCTACTTCCTCGGTATACCACTATACAGGTTGTCCGCAATCACTACTATAATATACAGTTTTAATGCCGGAAGTAGTCATCCACTTGGAAAAATTTGACTCCGTTGCCGAATCGGGAGCCTGAAGTCAGAAGTGACGTGCTATGTCATTAACGCTGACACATCATACAACTTGCTACTGGGACGACCGTGGATCCACGCCAACTGGATCATTCCCTCCACTCTGCACCAGTGCTTCAAATATATTGAAGATGATGCAATAGTACGAACTGTCTTCGCTGAGAAGCAGCCATTCAAAGGGGTGAAAAATTACTTCACTGACGCTCTCCTGTATCAAGAGGCCGGTGAAACATCGAAAGAATCATTTGCCAGACGATGATGATAGTGGCAATGAGGCGGACTCAGAATCTGAAGCAGACATGCCAGCCATTCTGATTGGTGAACCAATTATAGCATGTCTTAATAATCCCCAATGTAACACTCCTTCTGAAGATGAGGCTGAATGGGTAATTAATGATAATATTTCTTTTGATTATCCTGCGAGTATTGGGTTGTTTGAATCCATCATGGATAGCTCTCTGCACATGCCTTTATATAGACCAAGTGCATCCAGCACACCCATGGAATCTGTAGAAGGGGCCGTTTTAGTGATCCCTCCATCCAAAGAAGGTCAGTCACCGATAATTTTCGGTAGAGCCCAACCACGAGGGTCCACAGCTACAGATTCAAGTTCAGACTCAGACACCCCGCAATTTTTCCATTATGCGCGACCAGCGCACCATATGATGAGGAAAATGGGGTACAACCTAAAGCATGGAGAGGGCCTGAATTTCAGAAAAGGAAGGCGTAGTTTGCTGCGTAACTTTGTCTACTATGATAACACACGCAGGGGGTTGGGATACGTTACACCCACACCACCTGCAACGGTTCAATCCAAGGATGACAACCGATTCCATCACATTCTGCCTCTTCCTCTGAGTGGGACTCAGATGTCAGTGTGGGGATGATGTTCGAGAGTCTCACTGTTAATATGACTTCAAGCAGTCAATTGGAGCCAGCGGAAGCTACTGATGAGGAACCATGGTTTCAACAATTGGAACTCCAATGGGAAAATCGATTCGAACTGCGCGAACCACCTACCGAAGACAAGGTGATGCAGGTTAACTTGGGCAGTCGAGACACCCTAAAACCATCTTTATAAGTGAAAGTTTATCACTTATGGAAAAAGAAGAATTAATAATACTCATAAAAGAGTATATAGACGTCTTCGCATGGAAGTACGAAGACATGCCTGGACTTGATCCACAGGTAACCATGCATCGTCTGAACATCAAACATGACGCCAAGCCAGTCAAGCAGCAACAACGTCGGTTTCGCCCGAACATTATGGAGGCTATTGAAGTCGAAGTTCATAAGCTCATTGCATGTGACTTCATACGGGAGGAACAACATCTAGATTGGGTTGCTAATATCGTTCCCGTCCTCAAAAAGAATGAAAAAATACGGATCTGCATTGACTACCGTGATCTCAATACAGCTTGCCCTAAAGACGAATTCCCACTGCCCATCACCGATGTCATGATTGACAATACATGTGGATTCGAAAGAATATCTTTCATGAACGGCTTTTCAGGGTACAATCAGATTAAGATGTATCCCGACGATGAGAAGTATACTTCATTCCGAACACCCTTGGGGATATACTGCTATACTGTGATGCCCTTCGGGCTAAAGAACGCCGGAGCAACCTATCAGCGGGCAATGAGTACAATCTTCCGCGATCATCTCTGAAAAACGGTAGAATGCTATGTCGACGATATTGCTGTCAAAAGCCGCAATAAGAATGACCATCTTCGTGACTTGAGAACGATGTTCGACATAATGCGGGCTCATCAACTAAAAATGAATCCGACAAAATCCTTCTTAGGAGTTTCGAGTGGCAAGTTCCTTGAATTTATTATTACATCAAAAGGAATTCATCTTGACCCAGACAAAGTCAAAGCCATTCAAAACATGCACCCACCTAGGAATCTCAAAGAGCTTAGAGGCTTGCAAGGTAGACCGGCTTATATTAGAAGATTCATCGCAAATCTCTCAGGCCGCTGTCAACCGTTCACCCGACTCATGAAAAAGGGTGCTTCCTTTGTATGGGATCAAGCTTGTCAGGAAGCATATGAGGATATCAAGAGATATCTCACAAAACCTCCAGTCTTAGTGGCCCCCACATCAGGGAAACCATTCTTACTTTATGTGAAAGCCATAGACCATTCTCTTGGTGCCCTGCTTGTTCAAAAAGATGACAATGGTCACGAACAAGCTATTTATTATCTAAGCAGGACTCTAATAGGGCGGAATCTTGCTATAATCCTATTGAGAAGGAATGCTTAGCCCTTGTCTTTGCCGTTCAGAAGACACGACATTATTTGGTCGGCCAAACCATACATGTCATCTCCAGAGTGAATCCTTTGCGTCTTCTCATGACGAAGCCAGGATCATTGAATTCAAGACTAGCTAAATGGGCGCTTCTCTTGTCTCAATACGACATGCTCTTTATCCCTCAAAAGGCGGTTAAAGGCCAGGCCCTCGCAGAGTTCTTGGCTGCTCATCCAGTTCCGGAATACTCAAAATTTCATGAAGACATTCCAGATGAAGTTTTTGAATCTAATATAACTTTAGATGATGAAATTTGGCAGATGTTCTTCGATGGAGCATCACGAATAGGCCCTAAGGACAGGATCATCGCCGGCGTGGGGGTTGTATTTATCTCTCTACAAAATCACGTCCTTCCTAGAGTATTTTCTCTGACGGAATCATGCTCCAACAATGTAGCGGAATATAATGCTCTACTCATCGGTTTTTAGCTCGCCCACGGAATGGGGGTACGCTACCTTGAAGCTTACGGCGATTCAAAACTGATTATCAATCAGGTTAAAGGCGAATATGAGGTCCGTCACGAGGATTTGGTGCCTTATTATCACACGGTCATCGAATTGGCTAATCTGTTTGATGATTTTTACATTGGGCACGTATCTCGATCTCAGAATACTAAGGTGGATGCTCTTGCTGCATTAGCAACAACACTAGCCTTGCCAGTCGACACCGAGTATCACCTTATAGTGGCGACTCGACACCTTGTCTGCTCTAAACATATGTTAAGAACCAAAGAGGTTTATAATATCTCGACGGATCTTGAGCCGAGAGATTGGCATTTTCCTTTCATCGACTATGCTCTACATGGTCTGTTGCCAAACAATCCTAAAGAAGCAGCATCTATCAGACGAAGGTCTCTCCGTTTTTACTACGATCCAACTCTGAAGACACTTTACCGTCATTTATATGACGGTGTCCTCCTCCGTTGCCTTTCTAATTCAGAGGCGCAGGAAGTGCTTAAAGAAGCACACGACGGCATATGCGGAGCTCATCAGCCAGGTCCAAAACTTAAAGACAGATTGCATAGGCTTGGATATTATTGGCCAACCATGATAGCCGATGCCATCCAATATGCACGAAGGTGTAAAACATGCCAGATCCATGCAGACTTCATACATCAGCCCTCAGAGTTGCTCCACCCAACTATTGCTTCATGGCCATTTGAAGCATGGGGAATCGATGTCGTAGGGCCAATCAGCCCCTCTTCGACAAAAGGGCACCGGTTTATCCTGACAATAACCGATTACTTTTCAAAATGGGCGGAAGCCATACCACTGGTTGAAGTCAAAACTTCTAACGTGGTTAATTTCATCAAACACCATGTCATCTATCGGTTTGGTGTCCCTAGGCGGATCATCCATGATAACGGTCCCCAATTCATAAGCCAGGTATTCTATCGATTCTGCGATAAATACCGAATTCAGAATGTGGCTTTAACTGCCTATAATCCCGCCGCTAATGGCTTGGTGGAAGCATTCAACAAAACGATCATCAAGTTACTCAAAAAGTTCATCTCCTCGAAAAAGCGAGATTGGGACGAAAAGCTTGGTGAATGTCTTTGGGCCTACCGAATCACGGTTCGGATCCCGACAGGCAATACGCCTTTTTCCCTAGTGTACGGGTGTGAAGCAGTCATACCGTTGGAAATCCAGATGCCATCATTACGAGTCGCTCTGATCACTAAGATCACATCAGAGGACAACGACCGGTTGCGTCTTCAAGAGCTCGAAGCCTTAGATGAGAGGCGGTTACATGCTCAGCAGCACATCGAGTTGTATCAAGCTCGGATCTCAAAAGCCTTCAATAAGAAGGTCAAACAAAGGTCTTCCAGAAAGGAGATTTGGTGTTAGCCGTCAGACGACCGATGATCATGACACACAAAACTAAAGGCAAATTTCAACCCAAATGGGAGGGACCGTTTGTAATAGAAATAGTCTATTCAAACGGAGCATATCGCCTTATGACTTCAGATGGCGATTTACTCATGATGCCTATTAATGGCAAGTTCTTAAAGAAGTATTATCCTTAATTAAGGATCCTTCTTATGATCAAGTTAACACTACACCTCTGATCAAGACCTTCAAATCCAAGGTACGCAGAAAGAGCCCTCTCTCTTCCTCCAAACGAGATCATACAACCATAAACCAGTAGGAACCTGGTCATACACTGGTTGTCTCAAAGGAGAATCAAGGTTACATGCACTAACCACATGATCCAACACCTTTAACGGTTAAGGGTAGAGGAAAATGTTGGCCTTTAAGCCCAACATAAGTCCTCGACAACTCATCATGCTGAGGGGAATAGCATGGCTAGCCCGACTCAAACAGTAGTTGGTAGAGGCATATCAAACCCGTTGACAGCTGAGGATTTGCTAAAATTCCTAAGGGACTTGTTCCCATTTGATTCCCTCTCCAAAATCACTTATCAATTCCCATCCATGGAATGATAAGACCACATATAAAGACCTTTCTATCCATTTCGCTGTTAAGTTAACATTAAACCTATGACAGTGATCTTCTCGTTTTTTGCAATGAAAATGAGACCCTTTCATGCTACGTTTAACAGTATACCTCTGGCATCTATTTTGCTGTTAAGTTAACATTAAACCTATGACAGTGATCTCCTTATTTTTCCCAGTGAGAACGAGACCCTTTCATGCTATGTTTAACAGTATACCTCTGGCATCCATTTCGCTGTTAAGTTAACATTAAACCTATGACAGTGATTTCCTCGTTTCTCTCTGCGAGAACGAGACCCTTTCTATGCTATGTTTAACAGTATACCTCTGGCATCCATTTCGCTGTTAAGTTAACATTAAACCTATGACAGTGATTTCCTCGTTTCTCTCTGTGAGAACGAGACCCTTTCCATGCTATGTTTAACAGTATACCTCTGGCATCCATTTCGCTGTTAAGTTAACATTAAACCTATGATAGTGATCTCCTCGTTTTTCGCAATAAAAACGAGACCCTTTCATGCTACGTTTAAGAGTATACCTCTGGCATCCATTTCGTTGTTAAGTTAACATTAAACCTATGACAGTGATCCCCTCGTTGTTCTGTACGAAAACGATATCTTTTCATGCTATGTTTAACACTATACTTCTGGCATATCCTTTTGTCAAGTTAACATTACACCTCTGACAGATCGCTTTCCGAATTCCTACGAAGTTCTCTTTGTCACGTTAACATTACACTTCTGACATATGATCTTCTATGGAATTCATTTCCTAGCTCCCCAGCAAGTTTCTGAGTCCCACTCAGTCTTTGGTGGACTTTTCGGGTTGTCACGTTAACAATATACCTCTGACAATTTCTTCCAAATTCCATCCCAATTTCGAGCTTGGTGGCCTCTCAATCGGTTATGTCATAGCGACCTCTGAACTGGCAGATAGCCAAGTCTCATCTTTCAGTCCGACAAGGACTATTTCTTTGTCATCATATGACAAATTTTAAGCTTGGTGGCTTCTCAATCGGTTATGTCATTACGACCTCTGAACCGGCAGATAGCCAAGTCTCATCTTTCAGTCCGGCAAGGACTATTTCTTTGTCATCATATGACAAATTTTGAGCTTGGTGGCTTCTCAATCGGTTATGTCATTGCGACCTCTGAACCGGCAGATAGCCAAGTCTCATCTTTCAGTCCGACAAGGACTATTTCTTTGTCATTATATGACAAATTTTGAGCTTGGCGGCTTCTCAATCGGTTATGTCATTGCGACCTTTGAACCGGCAGATAGCCAAGCCTCATCTTTAGTCCAGTAAGGACTATTTTCTCAAATGGCTGCAATACAATTTAAAAGCGAGAATTCAAGAGCTAAAACAAGTCAGAGATACAACAGAGGAGTCAGAATAAAATCACTTTTTATTGATTCCAAAAGAGGGATACATGAAGGCACATATTACAAGCTATGATGGTGCTTCATAGGACTTGATCCGTCCTTCAAGAGTGGCTAGCCTAGTCTTCCTCTCTTCAGCAACCCTGATAAGCGCCTGCGACCTCAACTCGGCCTTATTAAAGTTCGCTGTCTGGGCCAAGCGAGCTTCAATTTCAGCTAAGGTTGCCCTCTGTGCTAGCTTCTGCCGCAAGACTTCATCATTCTGAGCCTTAAGTTGCTCAAGCCGCGCAGTCTCTTCAAGACGCACTGGTTCAGCCTTGGACAGAAGAAGATTAGCTTCCAGATTATTTCCTTGGCTTTTTCAATTTTATCCTCAACGTCAAGAAGAGCACTGCTAGAAGCGTCTATGGCAGCCCCGAGCTCTACTTTCTTGTCTCTAAGGATTTTAAATCAGAAGAAATCGCCTTAGCAGCTTCCTGAGTGGCAAGATGAGCTTCATGCATTTGAGCAGCGAGATGAGCAAGATGTTCGTTGACTGAAGACTTCAGATCTGAATGATTAAGACAGCGCCATTCATCCACATCCCTCTCAAGTCTGTCTACCAGAAGCTCCAATGTGCCGGCCTGGTCATCCCCTCCAAAGTCTTGGATACTGTCAATGCTTCGGGAGAGGACCACCTTTAAAGCAGAGAATGAGGCAGTCGAGCCCTTCAAGACCAAAGCAATGGATCGCTCAAGCTCTTATAAAAGCTGTCGACTAACTCAGCCACGAATTCGTTCTCGGCCTCAATTATTCCTAGCAAACGAGCAGCCCCTGAAGACAGAGTTTCCACGGCCTTATTGACACTAATATGGAAGGAATAGTAGAAGCATTGGCTGCAGCAACATAAGAGGTCGTCGATGATCTCGGAGGAGTCCTCATTGAACCAGTACACTAGCCACAACTGAGGTAGGACTAGTGACTATTTTCGGGAGAGCTGGCTCAACCACCAGTGTTGGAGAAGTAGGACTGGTAATCACCTTCAGCTCCGCACCTGGCAAGATAGACGGCACTGGAAAAACCGAGGGCATCTCGCTCACTGATATAGTGGGAAGCGAGATGGGTTCCATGACTACCGTCCCCTCAATTTCAGTTCCTCTGGCTGGTTCAGGCTGATAAGAGGGCAGGTCGTGATACAAGGCATCCAACTCAGCAACGTCCGCCACGGTCGAAGTACTTGCTTCACCCCTCGTTCCATGAGGAAAATTGGTTGGCTCTCTTGAAGTCAATGCACCCAAAGGCGGAACACCTACAACAAACTTTAGGCAAGGCACAATAAATAGCAGGAGTCGAAAGGTCAGAACAGTACCAAAAGATGGTGTCGCCTCAATTGTTTTGACGGCTGCATCAGTCCCTACAGGCTCCATTGGAAAATCTTTGACAGAATCAACACGAACGGCCGGCTCACCCTCACTTACTGAACCCTCCGTGGTCCGCCCAAAAGAGCTAGAGGCTACGGGATTTCCTTTTGAAGTCCCAGCACCCGAAGGACCTACATCAGCCGCATCACCTCCAGACTCTTCCGAGATGGAGAAATAACCAACTTCATCGCCTTCTCTATAAGTGAACAAGGGATCATAATGCTCCCCCTGTTCTCCGACAGCCTCAGCTCTTAGGCTTCTCATTGCCTAGTCCCTGAATCATGAAGTAAACAATAAGCTACATGGAGCACATAAGAAGTATATTACAAGAATGGAGCTGATCTTACCCGGGTCCGGAGCAGGTTTACCAGTAGTCTGCCTAGAAGCCGACAACTTAAGGACTAATGGGGCAGGAGGGAGGAGGCGCTGCAGATGGTTCACCCTCCGCAATAACCGTAGGAGCGTAGCGACGAGGCTTCTTCACTACCCTCTTCCTACGAGATCCACCTTCCCGCTTTCGCTTGAGGTGGACGTCAGGATCTTCTTCCTCCACTTCTTCCACATCAACGTGTTCCACGGGGGCCGTGCTCACCCCACCAGAAGCAGCTGTTGGAGCCTCAGCACCCATATCCGCTTCAAAGCGAGGACTTCCTGCATCCGAGGCTTCGCTATCATCAACGGCAATGAATTCCCCGAGGCCTGGAACGCGGACCCTCTTACCCTCGTTTTTCTCAGTGACCTTCCGCTTCAGCCGCTGAGAAATTAACTTCACACCAGAGGAATTAATTGAAAATCCAGTGGGTGTGGAGTTTGAAGTTCTATACCACTGGCAGAATCCCAGGGTCGTCAAAAGGTTCGGAGTCCTTAGCGGCATCACAGCCGCGCCTCAGTACAGCCAGCAATGAAGAACCGCCAGGCACGAGCTCCATCGATGAGGCTCCCCATGAAGGCCAAACTGCTGTTTGGATTGCCTACATACAGTTGGTCATACCCAAACTGACGGGAAAACCGACTCGGGACATAGGGCTTCAGGTAACAGGTGTCCCCACTTCTATACAATAAATATGAAGGCCGGATGCTAACCAGCCACTCAAAGATTCCCCGGCTCAATGACGTCCGTCCTTCTCCCACATCCTTGAATTCTTCACCATAGCCCGCATCCCGAATATAGGGGAAGCAGCGGAAAAGGTTATAGATGTCATGGCGGCACAGTAGCTTACGGACCGCAGCCACATAAGTCTTCAACCATGAACATACCTCGAATCGACAGAGAAGCGCCGTTCGAACACCTTCTGGGGGTTCCTCTTCGGCCTGGATGATGGAAGGGCAGTGAAGGGTGAACCATGCCATTAGATAAGTATATGGCAAACCTATTCTGGGGTTGGTCCGTCGCAGGGCAAAATAGTCCCCTTTCCCCGCTTCGTCGTTGGTGGCCTACAGAAAGCCTCCGTCAATGCGCGAAGGCCTCTCTGAATACAGCACACCATGGCTGGAAGGAGTCCAAGAGAACGACCATGGACTAAACGAACAGCAGGCAACAAGACAATTGGATAAATGACATCGCCAGATGAAGATGGCACCACGTATCTCTTCAACCAGACCGTCAAGAAACCAGCCAGAAGTGCCTTCCGGGACGTCGGCCAATGAGCCTGGTGGTGGAAACTCCGAAGAATATCACCTTTCTCATAGGGGCCGTCATCTTCTTCCAGAATTAGATCCCCTTGAGAATGCTCTTGTATCCGATGAAAGATGTCTTCATCAGCAACTCCACAATGAGCCGCTTCAGGTATTTTCCATGTCAGGGAACAAATAATTTCCCCAGCTCTTCAAACTGCATGAAGCTCCCTTACTGCTCCCATGCATGCTGGAGCAAATGTACATGTGGCACATCAACTCCCGGTAAGTCTCAAACAAGGTGGGCTTCTGCTTCTCCAGATGTGCCATTTCCGCCTCGCACGGGAAATATTCTTCATATGGAAAAGACCCTAAAGGCAGAGCAGAGACTTCCCACATCTCATGCAGATCCATACCCAATTCGCCAACAGGGGTGAAGAAGGTCCCTGTAGCCGGGCAGTATAACTCAAAGATGGCGTAGAAGTTCGCTACGCTCATCTGAATGCCATAACAGGTCGCCCTGACGGCCTCATAAAGCCCCAACCTCTCCAGATCCTCCTCAAAATGAGTAAGGACATATAGGGTCAAGTCCCTCTACCATGCCTTGGGAGGGTGAATCCACCCCGGAGTCCTAAAATCAGTGGCTGGATAATTGCCACTAACTTTAAAGAACTGATTTCCAAAGGTCTGAGCCATCGCAGGGTTTTCTCCCACTGGGATGTCTGGAAGTACGTTCCCAGGATGGAGACCCAATATGCAGCGAGGAGGACCCGCTCTTGTGTAATCGGGAGAGGGAATTATCAACTTCCCTACGTGAACGGATTCAGTAGTCCGACTCACTTGCCACTGCATCTTCTGAGTCCTCGTCACGCATTGAAAGAAGGACAAGGGAAAACGTCGCTTGCTAGATGGGAGATAGAACTTCTCACCATCCAATTTGAAAATCCACTGCCCCTCTCCGGCTAGCAGCTAGCGATCATTATCTGGCGCTGCATCTCCAAACATGAAGCCAGGCTTCCGATAAATTCTTCAGTCAGAATCTTCAAGGGGAGCAGTAGTTAAGATGCTCCTCATGGTGCGCTGATCCCCAGCATGAATAAGTGTATCCCGAGCAGGAGAGCTTCGCTCGCTGAATAGTGAAGCCTGCCCTTGGAACTGCAGGCTAACGTTGCCGTCTAGCCCCCTGGCTGTGCCAAAGAGACTGTTCAGAGGACCGGGAGTATAGTGCACTGTAAGAACAAAGAGAACTATGATTAGTTCATCAGCTAAACAAGAGCTAAAATAAAAATCCAATTTTTGTTAAGGCATAGCCTCGCTCTCCGAGCGAAGCTGACCTAATAACAGCTTCGTTCCGAAGCTTAGCTTCGCAGCTGCAGCGTAACTCCGCATTCCACACGAAGGCAGGATGCAAGAAAATATCCAAGTGTTAGCTTCGCTCTGGAAGCTTGACCTCGAACAACAGAATGCGACAAAGCCCCAGGGCTAACTTCGTCATGAGGGTATTATTGCCTAAAGATTATTTTAAGGGCATTAAGTTCCTTTTCAGTTACACTCCAAAGGCTAGCTTCGCATCCTGTCATTCAACAAGATATGAACCGCCTAAGGGATAGCTTCGCCTAGAAGCTTAAAGAAGAGACCCTTCGGTCCTACAATTCCCAATCAAGAAATCAAAGGAAATTTAGGGAATTGAATTCCCCAAGATCACCAGATCATGATTGATCGCTCTGGGTTAATCAGATGATAGCTAGAAATCGGCTTTAAAAGGAGATGAAAATCTCTGATCAAAAGGGAAAGATCCCTACCAGCGATCGGTCGTTCGATGACCGGAGGAGGAGAAGGACCCTCCGTCGTAGAGGTTGCGACCTCTTTTCCTGCTCGTCTCTTAGGAGCCATTGAAGAACTGTGGAAGTTCTTGAACGAAGAAGAAAAAGGAAGAAAGGGCTTGTAGTGCTCTGAAAATTCAAAGAGAAGTGGTGCCTTCTCTTTCAGCCCGATCAGACTTTTATAGGCTAATGATTGCCTAAACGTCGCCTCCTCGAAAGGAGCGCAGACAGCCGTTTCAAATTAATTTGAAACGGCGCCTAAAGCGCCTTCCCGAGAAGCGCTGCTTCAGCCCCACTAAGGGCTAACTCCGCCATGAGTCTAGTGCTGACTTAGCGCGACGCATGAGTAACTTCGCTGAGAAACATGCCTTACCTCCGCTAAAAGCACATCTCTAGCTTCGCGGAAATTCTGCGATAACTCCGTCAGAGGTTTATTCCTGACTCAGTTGGGCGTCAGTCTCCAACTTCGCCGGACGTTTAGCTGCGCTGAGAACTTTTAATTCCTCCCAGAGAAAAGACTTGCCTAAGATTAGTCCACTTCAGGTCTTCTCGAGTCAAAAAGAAGGAGAAATAAAGCAGATAAGTAGAAAGTAAACTTTTATTGATTCGAAAGGGAAGGTACATTGATACTACTACATCAAGGTTGTCTTTCGTACAACGAAATTATTTGCTCCAAAGGCATACAAGTGGTCCTATCTACTTCCAAGCCAAACTAACTGGACATGAAAGGCCTTCCTCCTGCACAAGGCAGTAATCCTTCGCCTAATGGCAGATTTTGCCATCAAGAAGCTGGATGTTCTTTGATGAAAATTGACAAAGGACCGGTTACCACCAGAAGGCCGGATCTTCTTTGATGAAAATTGGCAAAGGACCTGAGACCTTACAGGTGACGTCCGCTTCCCGAAGTGGATCATCTCAGATAAGCGACTACCAGCCCCGCCTTGAAGTGGATCATCTCGGATAAGCGACTACCAACCTCTTCTGGGAATACACATCAGCTGCCCCAGTTTGTTCCTCCTGCTTAGGATTTAAAGTTTCAACTGAAAAAGCGAGAGGCAACTTTCTGGTCTCTTTCATCAAGTCAAAAGACTGGCGAACATAGCTCACTGCAACCCAAACTGGAAACAAGTTAGCAGTTAAGCAAAGGAAAAGTCGCAAAAGTAAAATGCTAAGTCAATTCTTTGGGGCGAAGCAATTTATATCCGATTCAGTTGCAATTTAAGAATGGATTTCAATTAAGCAGAAGGTAGCCTCGCTTGCACAGTGATGATAGACTAACTTAGCATAAGCCAAGTCCTAGCCTCGCCTATATGGCTAAGCCAGACTGATCCAGAGGGACATAGTCGTGACCCCAACTGTATGGCAAGACTGGCTCAACCTTGAAGAGATTAAGTCCCAATTCTTACCTATGTGGCGAACTTAGCAGGCAAGCATGCAATGATCTTTCTTTGATCAAGTGAAAATGATAGCTTCACCGGGAAGTTAGGAAACAGGGCTGAAGCCATTCTCTGCAGATCAGTCAGATACAAAATGAAGAACAAAGGAAATCAATCCCTGAGGCAGCTGTTAAAGCTAAATTAAGGGAGATAAACTCCCTAAAAGTTATCAGTTCATTTGTAAAGTCTCTGGATGACCGAGACTCACCAGTTCTTAGCCGGATAATGACCAGAGTGGGCACCCCACTAGTTCAGAGATCTGAGTATCTCTCTCTAGATAATCAAGAGAAGTTATGAACAGACCGCTTCTCTGCAGAGGACCTCAAGTGTCATATTTATAGGCCTCATGGCCTGAGCGCACCGCTGCGGCTTAAAGCATAGAAGCGCGAGCGAATTTAAGGCATTTACTGAGCCTTGAGAAAGGGAATAGTCTCCCTCGGAAATGCACGTAGGGGGAATGATCTCCCTCGTTAATGAAAGAGAAGTTATTTCAACTTCGGGAAAAGAAATAATCCTTCTCGTAATTAGCCAAAAGGCTGTTGGCCTCGAGAAAGGAACGACGTTCCAAGACCAATTTGAAGCGAATCTACTCCAGGAGGCTCAAACGCGAAGCTACCCAGAATCGCGAATCTACACGATTCTTCGGCGAATTTATCCCAAAGCAGGATTGAAAGCGAAGATGAACTCAACCACCATGGCAACGTTCATACTTCACATACCATCAATCAAAGCAATTCAAAGTATTTCGAAGTCTGAACCATTCCATTGCAGACTTTCGAAACTTTGAAGGGGGTCTCGTTGACACTTTAAAAAAGACAAGATTCTGACTGGCCTGAACAATGTCTAAACTTGTTGACATTTATAAAAGACAAGTAACAGACAAGCTAACGACCAGTTCTGTACCATCTCCGAGGGACAAAGCAGCAACTTGGACTCTACTGATCGAGTGAAGCAGACAGTGAGCCTAGATTGTTTCTGAACAGACCTAAGGAGGTCTAAGATGCTAGGTTAGCTCAACACTTAGCATCACATGAGCCCAAGGGGATAACCTCGCCTGAGAGGCTAAGATTGCCCAACTTCGCCTTGGAGCCGTTCAAAGCTCTATCAGGAAGCTAACTTATAGCTTCGCCTGAAGTACTCAGTTAACTCTGCAAAGAGTTAGTTTCGCTCGAAGCCACACGCAACCGCGCAGAAGGATGTTCGTAGTTTCGCCACAGATGTTATCTAGCTCCGCTGAAGAGCTTTCTTCTGACTTCGCCAGATGCTTCTTCCAGCTCTGCTGCGAGCTCGGCACAGCAGCTCCGCTGCGGGTCTTTGCTGGTCAACCTTTGACCAATTAAATCTCCAGATGAGATCAAATCAATTCAAGATCAAGATCAAATCTAATCAAGGTCAAATCTGAGATCAAATTTGGCAGTTGCTTGTCATAATCTCTTGACTCTCCTAAAACAAGTAAGAGGATCAGGGGAGTCTTCCAATTATATGAAAGAATCAAAACAGATCAGGAGATTAGCGCTATCTGCTATTCATAGCTTCGCAGAAGCTGATCCTAGCCTCGCAGTAAGGCTACTTTTCAGATTTAAACAGATTGACTCAATCTGTTTCCAGATTTTCAAGGAACAATTATACCCCTGCTCTCCCTATAAATAGCCCACCAGGGGTACACGGAGAAAAGGGGGGAGCACGCAAGAGGCGCATAAACACACACGCAAGAGGCAAGAGGCTAAAAAAATAAAGAGACGGCTAAACAGTGATCTATTCTCTAACTTTCAAGAATTCAGAGAATTCAGAGAACTGTTTCTCTAATCAGGGTGCTGATACCCTAATACCTTCCTCTCAAGGAATCTCCGGAATCAGGCGAGAAGGAATTCCCAAGTGGAGGCAGTTTGAGAAGCAACAAAAGGGTTCTACCAACCTTCTGTTCTCCGATTTCTCGAACCAGGCAAGAAGGGAATCCTACCGATCGCATCGTCAAAGGGACAAAGTGGTCGCGCGCTGACCAGACTCCTATCGGCACACTTCTCCAGAATCTCAGAGGAGATCTACTTGTAATCTTTTTAGAATACTTGTAATTTAGCTCCTCGACCCCTTTTGTAAGTTTTCCCCTTTGCAAAATCAATGGAAAACAATTAGTTGAACGTTTAGTATCATACATGATTCAGTTCAGGTTCATTGCAACAGCCAGAATGCAATTCATCTCGCTAAGGATCATAGGTATCACAGGCGGATGAAACACATTGACGTGAGGTATCACAAGATACGTCAGTGGATCGTGGATGATAAGGTGATCGATTTGGTAAAGATCAGCACGAAGAAGAACCCAGCAGATATAATGACGAAGATCATCCCGGTGGAGAAGTTCAGAGCATCTCTGAACTTCCTCAAGATTCTCCAAAGGTAAAGTGGCGAACGGGCTTTTGGAAGGGAGCCATGTGAAATCACAAAAGAGGGGAGAAAGCAAGGCAATGAAGCAGAGGCCAATTTCTACGGAGGGACTCAAGAACATGATTCAAGGTGGAGATTGTTAATATTTGGAGTGTCTCATATTCATTAGAGAAGAATTCAGGTTCAGGTGGAGGAGTTACAAGCTTCACAAAATCAAGTACGAACATGTACAGGTATTGTGCATGTTATTAGTCAACTAATAGGTCTTATTAGTCGACTACGTCATAGGCTAGCCGACTGATACTTTGGTATAGTCGATTAGGTTCTACAAACAGAAAGTTAGATTCTCAGATTGCATTACAGTATCGACTAGACTTTGGGTGTAGTCGACTAATACTGATATTAGTCGACTAATAAATTGCATTAGTCGACTAATACAGGTTCTAGCAGTTTCCTAATACGGTTCTGTTTCCTGTTTTAGTTTAGATAGGTATTCCTTATTTCTCTGAGGCGGTGCTGATTTGGTTATTGGAATTTGTGAAGGATTAGAATCATCATAGGTGCCTATATGAACCGTTAGGGGTGGCCTTTTGAAGATGAGTCAAGAAGTATCAAGAATTCGAGAGAATTTTAAATTTTCATCATTAAGAGTTGTGAGAGAGAGAGATCTTCTTGTAACTCTTGTATTTTCTTCTCTGTTTTCAATAAAGATTTCTCCCCTCCTCTCCGTGGACGTAAGCACATTACTTAACCACGTTAAATCTTGTGTTTTTTAGTTATGTGGTGATTATACTTTCAGTTGCTTGCTAGTGGTAGATATTTTACGCTTCCGCTTTCGCTGCCGAGTCTTCAACTTGGTGTTTTTCTATTGTTTGATCTGTGATAGATCATTAACAGTTCTTATTGGCTTGTACATAGGTAGTGGTTGATGATTTGATCCTCTGAGCCTCTTTGAAGTTCCTTTTCTTCTTCTTTCTTAATTGTTATTTAATTTTTATATTATACGTCTTTTCTTCTCTTCTCTTTTCTGTTCTTTTATTTCTTTCTGTTGCCAATAATTATCAGTCTGCGGTTGGAATCTAATTAGATTTTTGTTATAATTTCTCTTTTTACTGATCAATTGAGCTCGATGCATTGCACCGTGAGAGAGTCTAGATTTCAAATTTCACTTGAACGAGGCCACATTCACTCTTAATAATGATAAGAAGGATACAATGATCCTATAAAAAGAAAATTAACAGAATTAATTTCAAATAGCAAGATTAAAAGCAAGTTCCCCTTTGTATTAAAATTTGCAATCAAATCTCACTAAAAGTTTTGTGACCATATAGCTATCATTAAGCATAGGGGATCTAATTCCACCATCATTTGGTCCAAGTTTCCAACCCACAAATCTAAATATCAGACAGTTAAGAAAGAAATAGCTGACAATGATCTTGACAGTCAATAATAGTTAGTCCTTTCTTTTATGATTTTAGAACTTTCAAGATCAATCACAATCCTTCCACTTGAAGCTAAATAAACCAAATTGAAAATCCCCTTATAATCAATTTGGCTAATCTCTCTCTCTCTCTCTCTCTCTCTCTCTCTCTCTCTCTCTCTCTCTCGATCTCAATGAGAAATGCTCATTCTATGTGGGAAATAACAATATATTTCATTTCTACCTATTAGTTCAACATATACTAGATTTTGGCAAGCGTTAATACACATGTAAGAAACTATCTAAATGTATTGTTGGAATTGTGTTGTGCCACGTCATGTTTACTCATGTCTTGACACATAGATAAAATAGTTAGGCCAAAGGCCGCACCAGTGTACTTTATGGGTCTAGAATATGTGCTAGTCCACTGTAATACTAGGGCGGTCCCGTGCCGTACTGGATCGGTCAATTCGTTCCTCAATTCATGCTTCAATCAGAATTTAGGCCTCTTTGTACATAATTTTAGCCCTCAGACTAGTTTGTGTATAATAGTAAGATTTACTTAAACTAACATAGAACTAAATTGGAATTATTTGTATAACAACCTACAAACAGTAAAGAGAATAATTAACATAAATCTAAATAGTCAATACTAGTAGAATAATTAAAATAAACCTGAATAGTCAATACTAATAGCACAACATTCAGTGTACTGCTTGTTTATTTTTAGTGGCTATACTGTTTTGATTCACTGAATGGCTTAGATCATCTCAACTGTTCATTCTTAGACTCTTTACTTTTTAGAATAGACTTAAATAACCAAGTCATTGTAGACCCAACCAACAATATCTGTATTCAGAGTTGAAGAGTTAAGAGAGTAAAATGTATAATATATGTTAGATAGTATTATTTTAATATTTGTTAGAATTTAAGTTTAATTAAAGTAATATTTAAATCGTAACTTGCCTCGCACGGGTGTGAGCCCAAGTCTGTTGCCAAAAGAATATAAGCCATCTCCCGCAGGTGGTATCCCAGTCGGTCTTGGATTCATAAGAGCTTCGCTCACCCACAAGTCGATAGTTCGAACCTTACTACGACATATTTATAATATATTTAATTTCGGTCACCGTGATCACCAGCTAAACCTTGAGTTTGCTCTGCATGAAATAATTTCACGATAGCCATCGGGCCTTGAACCGGCTCAACTGCTCAAGGGCATGTCCAACCCTATCTAAACGCTAGAATGTGAATTAATCTTATCAGATATCTTAAGCAAACCGGGGGACTGTTGTTATAAAAACAAAACACACTAAAAAATATTTAATGACAATCTAACTCACTTTCTCAAATATTAAATAGTTTTAACAAGTAATGACACTTTTAATATATCTTAAAGAAGTGAGGCCTTGTTACAAACATGAGACCAATTCAGTTAGAACCCCGGCCTCCAAAAGATTTACATTATAATAGTAGAGATATCTCAAGATTTCAAACCTTAACAGCTCATGACCAGAGCTATTATAACCTACATTCTTCAAATGGTTATAACTGAAGAATCAACAACTGTCATCTGAAGAGTCCACTTCAAGAACGCGTTTAAATTAACTTCAAAAAACTACAAAAAAAAAAAAAAAACAAAAGAAAAGAAAATTGGGTGTAGACCTGCAAGAGCAGAATACATGGAAGAGCAAGTTTCTTTCCATGATGAAATGAAGTGCTCAGTCACCATCTAACAAAACTTTCCTAACCTATCCAGCATCTCTTTGAGCGTATTCAGATCAGCCTGACCTGATACTAACTTCATGAGCCAGGAATCTCCTCTCCGCTACACGAAAATGGTTCCTCATGTATCTTCAGCAAGTGATTCTCACCAAGCCGTTGCTCCCAACTTGACAGTCTTCCCTGGAAGGCAAGACGAGAATCCTGATCGCATGGTCACTGGTTCCTTGTATCACTGTTCTGACTTCTACATTCGACATAGAACGCTTCACAAGCAGATAAGTTAATTCTTTCAGCGCCACAAATATTCCACCAGCATCTGTATCTGATTTCAGTTGAGCTCTGCTAAGTGTTATGCCCTCCAATATCAAAACCAAATTGATGCAAAATTCATTCCAGTCCCATGTTTCAAACATAGCAGATGTTTTTATCCCAACATGCATCTTTGCTTGCTTTTAAGCATTTCAGCCGAAGATCTTGCATGCATCATACTCTCGCCAAACAACACACCAAATAAAGCAAAGCCTTCGTGACTATACCAGCCAAGTCATCGATCCAATTGATAAAAAGCATCCCGTCCAGAGCTTCTACAAGCATATCATAGCAAATGTTCCAACTCCAAAGTAATTCCACATCTCCAGCCCAATCACTGCTTAAAGAAACTGGGAAATCAACATGAAGATAGGAGCACAAGTTCAATCAGATACCTCGGAGATATATAGCTTTTGATATTTGGAAGCTGTTAGAGCTTGTAACAAGCAAAAACGCACCATGAGTTAGAAAATGTAAGCTATACCTTTCATCAGATGGTTTCTTCTTTCTCATCAACTACCATGTTCTTTTAACTGGAAATTCAGCTGAACAAACATGGCAAGAAGAAACAGTACGGAAGAAAAAAGAAAGAAGTAGAGTTCGAAGAACAATAGTTGATGTCATCAACTGAGGCAGCATATCATTTCAGTACACCCTATTATATCTAGCAAAATGGGAATACAACAGAACAACAGAATAAGAAATATAAGAGTTTTAGCAAGGGATCTAAAGAAAAATGTATTCAAAAAATAATGGAAACATAAAAAATATCAGATAGATAGTGAATTGTGTTTAAAACCAGATGCCAAAAAAAAGTGCTACATGTATGTCAAATTTTGTCACACCCACTTTCTCAAAAATATGCCATTTTTGCTTGTCTTTCTTTTATACTGAAATTTTAAACAGGGAATTTTTAACTCCCATATTATACAATAAGTTATTCACATAATACATTTACTTGACACTTGAATTCCCTCTGCTTCTTTTTAATACAGAAAGATGTTCTAGAGTGACTTAAATTTTTCTTCACATTTTTTAGACAAAATCCATTGAGATTTATTTTTTCCCAAGCATTTTCTGACCAATATATAACCATAACTATTCAACATATTTAAAAAAAATACTTGAGCTTGAGTTAATAAATTTGACCAAACCATTCCTTTAACGATTGCATCGGTTGTCACTGCAAGCTTTCTCAATGTATCCATGCAATCTAGGTTTTCCTTCCCTTCACTAAGCCTTACAACTGACATTTGAACTGCACTGATCAGGGCCATTCCAATTCTCTGTAACACATTCCCATACGGGCCATATCATGTCAATAAGTTGTCTATCACTCTGTTATCAATGTGTATGACTCCATCATCTCCCTCTACATGCCTTTTTCTAAATATATCTATTCTTTCTAGGTTGATCATGGATTCATCATAGCCTACAATTAGGTTACAACATTCTCACTTGAACAACATTTACCGCCTAACATTGTGGACTGTGTAACATTCAGGAACTTATTGTCATTTTATACATTTGCCCTAGAATTGTCAGTTAGAGATAACTCAAAAGCATGTCTCTAGTTTATCCACCAACATATCGTCTGTTTGAAATGGTTTTCATCTCCTTCATTCCTTTTGTATCATATAACAGAGTGAGTACAGTTGTTATCACTAGCATATAAAGCAATTATTAGGGTCGCATCAACACGAGAGTTGAAAAAGACATAGCTTACATCCTGGACTTCCATCTACGATTCTAACTATAGAGTTCAGTTCTAGAAATCAATCAAAACTATGTCTATTGAAGATAACATTCAGCTTGATAACTTCTCTTTAAGGATAATTGACAAGTTCCTGTACAACAAGTTTAAGGAGATAATTGACAATTTGCTAAGGGTGTAAACAGAGCGATGCGGAGCGAATACCAAGATATCCGAATCTGCTTCATTTAAAAGATGTGTACTTAGTGGAGATAGACTTGTGTCCTTCCAAAAGGATTTGAGCCCAAATCCTTCCCACTCAAATTTAACCCTCCGACATTCGAATACAAGATCAACTTTATTGAAGTTGATCTATATTATTTCAAGTATCTATAAACTAAAAATCAAGTGTTTTTAATACTTTTTGCTCATCTATCAAGCGACGAAAAATGGACGGCCGAAAGTAGTGAGTTGGTTAGATCTATGTCTTTAGACATACAAATTCTCGATACAGCCATTTCATTATGATCTAAACATTTAAAAACCCCTATAAACCAATTTTGTTAGGTTTCAAATGTTTTATACCGTTAAACTAACCAACTCACTATTTAGGCCGTCCGTTTTTCTCCTACTTGATGGATGGGTAAAAAGTATTCAAAACACTTGATTTTTAGTTTATAGATACTTGAAATAATATAGATCAACTTAAATGGAGTGGATCTTATATTCGAATGTCGGAGGGTTGAATTTGAGTAGGAAGGATCCGGGCTCAAATCCTTTTGGAAGAACAAAAGTCTATCTCTACTTATTGGATAGATATTAACAGAGTCAGATGCTAATTTTTACCATCCATAACTGCTTCTATACCCATACAAAAGTCGAATATTCGTTTACAACCATGGATGTTTATTTTATAGAATACTATTTATGAGAGCGCACCTCATTTACAAAAAATGAGCTTGTGAGAGGGAAAGTAGTCAGGCCACCCTACCTGTCAACTCCGAGGTGAGGCCTAACTACATTTTCAATCTCATGGCACCTCACTTTTGGAAACGGACTGTTAGCTCGTAACAATCTTTCTTTTTTATAAAGTTATCAAAATTAATACTTAATAGTATCAAATTCAAAAGTTGTATTACTATTTTAGAAACAATAAGTGCTTATATGATAATTATATATTTATTTTTATTACATATAAGCAGAAATAAAATATATAAATTGTTGGCCCAAAGGCCCATCACTCTAATTATGATGATGATTAACTCATGTTGTTATAGTACCAGTGATCTTGTGTTTAATAAGTTTCAGATATTTATCAAGATCTTAGTCGTGTTTAGCTTCAATGAAAGATTCAAAGTCAAGTTTTTGAAGCTAGCACGTGTTGATTCAAGAGCTTGCACATCAAGTACTCAAATAAGAGTCTAGCTCATGAATCAAGTTTTGGACCAAGTTGAGATGAAGAAGAAAATTTTCAAGAGAAGATTTTTAAGACTTGAGTCGTGTTTTGTGAGTTTAAGATTTTGTTTTAAATAAAATGTAAAGGATGGATTTAGCAATGGATAGCTCAAACTTGTGTGAGAAAAACTAGATAGAAGTTGTGGTAGAAAAATCAAGAAATATCTTTTGAAAACTCAAGGAAAACACTCTTGAAAAACTCTCCTTTTGATATGGAAGTTTTAGCCTAAAAACTTGTGGAGAAAAACTCTGTGGAAGGTGGAAAATACTAGCTCAAAAACTTCTCCAAAATCTTGTTGAAAGCTGGCCAAACAACACCCTTTTATAGAGTTATAAAAACTAGTTGTTAGGGCTAATACCCAGGCCAGATGACTTATCGGTCGACAGGCCAACGGTCATATTTCAGACCATTGGGGTTGTTGGTCGACCGCCCGGTCGACCGCACCCAGGTCATTGACCTATCAGTTGACCGCTATTCATGACACCTCCAATATTTGACATTCTTAACCTCCAAACTTGAAAAGCTAAGATGTCAATGTACCTCAAAGTCTTAGGTATTCATGTTTTTCTTGCACAACCAAAGATTCATATTGTTTAAATGGCAAGCATCTTGAGGCTAATATAGAAGCTATTCATGCTCTAAAGTCTACCTTAAATGATGATTATTTATCTAGGGTTTCTAACATTGAATCGGCTTTTGTAATTTAAAACACTCTCATCTCCTTTGAGGAACAAACGCCACATCATAAAGAGAGTGACGAGGATGATGAAAGTAATGCTTACAACATGTGCTACATGATTCAAGGGGATGACCCCTTGAGGTAAATTCTGATTTCGAGCTTGAAGAAGAGATGTCATATGATGATCTTGCATTGCTTTGCGAGATGCTTCTTTAAAAATATGATTTGTTAAAGGAGGAAAACAAAAGTTTGAAAAATGAAAATGCTTTTGTTTTAAAAGAAAATATTTTGAAAGAAAAATATTTTCATTTTTAAAAAGAAAAAGAATTTTGTTTCTCATGCTCATGGTTCTTCTTCCAAATTGATAAAGATATTTGTACTTTGAAGAACATTGATTGTTTGGGTTCCACTTTGAGCAGTGCATTTAACCATAATAAATTGGAATCTATGTTTCGCAAAAAATAAATTTCACACATGCATGCACATCCTACACGGTATACACCTCATCCTCATGTACACTATGCTCACACTCACAATACACATATGTATGCTAGAGTGTACACACGTATACATTGTGGTCACAAAGGCCATCTTGCAAAATTTTATTTTGATAGACTAAATTCCTTAAATTTTGCAAATAAAAATGTTTGAGTTCTATATGTTTCTAACCCCCATGAACCCAAAAAGATATGGGTACCAAAATCCCCACCTCTTGTCTATAATGTAGGTGTAGGCTCTCACAAGACGTGAGAGGATTGATTCCTTAGTGGTAGATGCATTTGGAGGTTGAAGGACACACCCATTTGATGCATCACTATCAAGGAAGCTTTGGTGGGAGGACCACTATGTTTTGGAGAAGTGAATTGGCTACTTCATATTGGTAACCATTTTATACTCCACTTTTAAAATATTTTTAATGCTTATATGCTATATCATATATTTATATGCAAATTCTATTAAAACTTGTGTTATACATGTACAATTTTTGAGTTACATACTATACGTGTGTACTCATCTTATATTTGATTGTACATTGTATGTTCTAGTTTTGATGATTTTACATGTTTATATGATATATCATGTTTTTGTAAAAAAAAGATTCATGTTTGTCTTTGTTTTTGAGCCTTATTGATTTATTTCATGACTATGTCTATTACATGATTTTTGAGCACTCTATATATTTTGTGTTTACTCATAATTTTATTTTTATGAGCTCATATATGTGCTTTATGAATTTTGAGTGTCACTTCTTATGTATTTAGCATGCTCCATGGGATATATGATTTGGTTTCATGTTTTGAAGAATCTTTAACTAGTTTTTTCAAAAACTATTTTAAACTAGTTATCTATTCTTCACTTGGTAGTGTTTTCAATCTATAATTATTTTCAAAATCTTATTTTTGAAAACTTCTATCCTATAAGGGTGGTTGGTTGGGCGACCATGCCTTGTATACTCTTATTGAATATCTTTTAAACTTGTGCATGAAAGGGTGGATTGATATGAGTTATACACATGATCTTCATGTTATTTCATTATTTTGTATACTCATATTTGTTTTCTTATATATGTATGCATCAAATTTTAGTGGTATTTTCATACATACATATATATGATTTCTTGTGATAAGATTAATAATGTCCATACATATTTTATAGCACAAATTGTTTTCTTGCTAAGCTTGATTTAATTCTAAATGTTCATTGGTATTTTTACAAGCTTATGCATATATTTTATTGTTATTTCATATATATATATATATATATATATATATATATATATATATATATATATATATATATATATATATATATATATATATTCTTTAAAACTAAAATGATTTCATGTTGATGTTTACCTATAATAGTTATGTTTATCTACAAGTGATATCAATATTTATTTTGCCAACTACAATTGGTATCAAAATTTGTTTGTTGATCACAAATAATTTCAAAATTTGTTTTAAATGGTATCAAAAATTTGTTTGATATGTATTGCCTATATGCAAGGGGAGCTTAACATCTCCTTTATATATAGATTCATGTTGAGTGTATTTTACATATTGAGGAGTTTGACCTCTCTTCTTTATGTGATACACGTGTGTAAGGGGAGCTTAACATCTCCGTCTATATATTGTATATTATGCTTATGTGGGTGCAGTCATCCCTTCTCCAGGTAATGCATATATGCAGGGAAAGTTCACATAACAGTCTTCCCTTTTTATGAATTTATATCGCATATACATCTTGTTTGTCTTTCTTCATCCCTTTGTTGATGAATTGACAAAAAGAGGGAGAAAAATTTAGAGAGTTTATATATGCATGTTTATTTTTGTTTATGCATATATGTTTGTTTATGCTTGTTTATGCGCTTTCATTGAATATCTTTATATTTATTGCTATGCATGAGTTAAGGGGGAGCTTCAATGAAGCTTATCTTTCATCCATGCATATATAACTCCATGAGTTTTGCCATCACAAAAAGGGGGAGATTGTTTGGCCCAAAGGCCCATCACTCTAGTTTTGATGATGATTAACTCATGTAGTTATATTACTAATGATCTTGTGTTTAATAAGTTTCAGATATTTATCAAGATCTTAATCCGTGTTTAGCTTCAACGAAAGATTCGAAGTCAAGTTTTGAAGCTAGCCCGTGTTGATTCAAGAGCACGCACATCAAGATCACATCAAGTACTCAAAGAGGAGTCTAACTCATGGATCAAGTTTTAGACCAAGTCGAGATGAAGAAAAAGATTTTCAAGAGAAGATTTTCAAGACTTGAGTCGTGTTTTGTAAGTTTAAGATTTTGTTTTAGATAAAATGTAAAGAATAGATTAGTTGTGGATTGTTCAAGCTCATTTACACAGACAAAATATTTCAAAACATTTCATGTTAAATAGTTTTAGTTTTGGAAAATATAGTTTGGTTTTGATTTTCAAAGAATATACATTAATGTTTCATTATTAGATTTCATCAAAACGAGTTTACATGGTTTATATGTGTAGTGGATTTCATCCATACACATTGATGCTTCATAATGTTTAGAAAAACTTATTTTGATGTTTCTACTTCATGGTTTTAAGTCTTGTTAAAGTCAAAACTTATTTTGAGCTTAATGTCAAAAACAAGTATATTTCATCCATTATGTGTATTGAATCATATCCATACACACTATACTTCAAAAGTGTTTAAATATCTTGTTTTTGTATTTGTGCAAGTTTTGAAAAAAAAGTTTAAGTTTTTGAAAAATACGGTTTTCGGTTTAAGCTTTAATTTCTATATCGCAAAAATAGTTCAGGTTGTTTGTAATATGTGTTGATTTTTTATCACATATTTGTACTTCAAAGTATTTCAATGAACCTATTTTTGTGAAATCTATGAGATTTAATAGAATTTTTTATGGGTACAAGTCCAAGTTTTATCTCCTTAAAAATCCTGTTTTGGGCTTCTGGCGGTCGACCGACATGCACAAAACGTGCACAAGCCCTTGACCATAGGATCGGTCGATCGAGCAGTCGACCGATCCAGAGAGGCTGCTCTCTGGATCTAGCCCCGGTCGACCGAGCAGTCAACCGACCAAAGAGTATTGCTCTCTGGTTTTGGCCACGGTCGACCGAGCGGTCGACCGATAGATCAATGACCTGGGTGCGGTTGACCAGCAAAATCAACGGTCTAAAATATGACCGTTGGCGGTCGACTGGCCGATCGACCGATAGGTCATCTGGCGTGAGTATTAGCCCCAACGGCTAGTCTTTATAACTCTATAAAAAGGGGCTGTTTTGGCCAGTTTTTAACAAGATTTTAGAGAAGTTTTTGAGCCAGTTTTTTCCACCTTCCATAGAGTTTTTCTTCACAAGTTTTTAGGCTAAAACTTCCATATCAAAATGAGAGTTTTCAATTTCAAAAGAGATTTCTTATGTTTTTCACCACAACTTCTATCTAGTTTTTCTCACACAAGTTTGAGCTATCTATTGTTATATCCATCTCTAGGGATTACTTGTTTGTGAGAGTTTGTTTGTGATCAAGAGAAGTGATCACAACGTGTTCCATTTTGTACTTTGGGTTGAGGCCTCGACGAGCTTGCGGGTTCGTGTTGTGTAGAATTCTTGAGGGAGCTCATTGTAGAGGTGCGGCTTCGTCGAGCTTGCGGGTTCACGTGTGTTGTTCTTGCAGGAACAAGTGAGGGAGTTGCGGGTCTAAGAGTTCTTGAAGGAGCTCGTTATAGGTATTGCAGCACCGAGTGATCTTGTGGGATCGATTTTAGTGAAAATCTTTCATGGTGGTGAAGGCGGGGACGTAGAGTAAGTGTGCTCGAACTTCGAAACAAATCTCCCGTGTTTGCGATTGCTTATCTCTCTCTCTCACTTATGTTTATATATCTTGCATGCTTTTATTGTTCATCTCTATATGCTTGACATATCTTGTGCTTGATTCTTATATGCTTAGGATTGATTGTTTGCTCCACTTGTATTCAACCAGAAAGCTATAGAGACACATCAACTCTTAATCTAGAGAAATCTTGAGGAGATAGTTCAGAGCACTTCACCGGAAATTCGGTTATACTCTTTGGTTATACGTTGTGTGTAGTTTTAGTTTACTTAATAGTTTTTAATTCCGCATTAGTTTTGTATTAGATTAGCTCGTCGTCTATCCACTCCCCTCTAAATGACCTACATGGATAATATATATTAGCTATAAGCGGAGCAGATATTAAATGAAGTGATACCACAAAACCTGCATGATGTGAAACAGGAACCCTATAGTATGGTATATCAGTGATAGATTTGAATTCACAATGTTTCACCAAAAATTTATGATTTTCGGTAGGAAAAAATCTAAAACTAGCAATGCCACACGATGAATTTTAATAAATCATTGCAAGTGTAATCTCGATAATTCTAATCTTATGAAAATCAACACAATACAGTGTTAATTTGAAATAGTCCTAATCTCAATATCAGGTTCATCAGATCACATGTTTTCATCAGAATCACACACACTCACAATATTTGTGGACAACAGAAATTACTGATAAAAATTTTAGATAATAAATTATTTGAAATTCCAACTGATAATTTGGGTGTTGAATGGAAAAATATTAACTACTGAGGAGCTTTGTCCTCAAGTAACCAACACTGCGTTGATCCTGTACTACTACCCTTGCTGATGTTATTGTTGCTTAACTTGCATTGAACTTATTTCGTGCTCTGATGTAGATATCGCTTGCATGTTGACCAAGTTGTTGAAAAGATGCTTGGAGATTGCTCAGCTGGACTCTGGACAAGTGCAAGAATTGGTGCAGGGGAGGCACTGCTGAGGACTGATGTGCATGCAGGGCTCTTGCAGCGAAGACGAGGATGCAGTGAGGCATAAGTCTTGGTCCACGCACGCATCTACCAGCAACAAAACCGGGAAAGGCAGATGCAAGTCCTCGCTTGTCTGCAGGCGGGTAAGGCAGGCCTATTGGATGCGGCTTTCGCTAGACTGCGAGGAAGGGAGAGCCATAACAAGGAGGTAGGACTGAGGGGTAGTTTTGCAGGTTCTATATAGCAGTAGCAAGAGAAAGCCAGGGCCTAGCGACCAGGGGCGGCTCAACCTCTAGGCAAATGAGACAGTCGCCTAGGGCCCCTAAATATAATGGGACCTCCAAAATTATAGTATAAATTAGTATTTAACTAAAATAAGAAATATAAAATATAGAAAATGTTTTTTATTTGTTCAAGTGGGCGCTCCGGAGTGGTTATTGGACATGACTAGAAATTGTGTGGGCTTTGCCTGCGCGAGTTTGAATCCTTTCATCCATGCTTTTTTGATTTTTTTCCCTCTTCAATTTTATAATAACAGGAAAAGCATGAGTTTCTTCCACTTTCCCAAGCTAATATCCTCCACTCCCTATAACTATTTAATTATAATTAAAGAGGAGTCTCTTCCACTTTCTCAGCTGTCTTTTTCACTCTCCCTAACTATTTAATTATAATTAGAGAAATTTTCAAAATTAAAACTTTCTCTCTGTGCAGCAGTCTCGCTCTTCACTGCCCCCGTCGCCCAGACGTCAAACTGACGGTAGGGCCTACAACTGCTCTATAGAAAAAGATACATTAGTAAAACTTGAATACAAAAACTTGATTAAAAGTTTTGCATTTTAAAAAGCTAGAAGAATTATTTTTCAATAAAATAATAATTAAATAAAATATTAGTTAATATTAATTACTTTTTAAATTATATTTTAAAAGGGCCCATTTGAAATTTTCGCCTAAGGTCTTCCTAAAAATTGAGCCGCCCCTGCTAGCGACGTCGCAAGGAAGGAGATCCAGGCACGAATCAAGGGCCGACAGCGGCCTCTCGTAATTGCGCTGGAGGGAGGAGGAGATCTCAGACTTCGATGGCTGAGAGGAAGAACCAACGTGGGAGGGCGTGGCTGTCGTTTGGGTCTCTCTTTGCGGGGAGAAATGAAGAGAAGAAAGAGGAAAGGGTGGGGGCTGTGGGATGGGATTGTAAAAATAAGTTTTTGATTTTGTTTTGATTTTTTTTTGGTTTTGTATTTTTGTGTATATTTTGGATGGTTGAGATGTAATTGAGGAGATGAAAAGATTGAGAGATTAGGATAAGATTTAAATTATGATTTCACATTCAAAATCTGAGAGAATTGAATTTCACACTCGAACTCACAAAAAGAGATTTTCATATTTCGAAAGCTCAAAATTTTCATTAATCAACTTCATTGTCTTTCAACTCTTTTTGACTCTTGCCTTTATAGGCTTAAAAAACTCACTCTTCCCACACAATCGATATGAGACTAAATAAGATAAAACAAAACTACTAAATAAAAGAAAAATGACTCGACTCAATAAAATAAAAAGTACGGACTCCAATCAACAAGATCAAATAAAATTGTGGCGCTTCTAGTGTCATCGGATGTCCGCATCATTCTTCCCAGGTGGGAGAAAACTCAACTTCATTGAGTTTGGTGTAGAAAGTTGTCCTCATGCTCCAACACATCTACGTTTACCTGCTGCAATTCACTACTCAATTTATAATATTCATTTTCAACAATCAGATATCATTAGAATGCACCAGATAATTTAATAATCTAAATTTTATTACATTTCACTGTTGTATCGGGATAAATATTTGAAACTAGACTCAATGTGAGGATTCTCAGAAAAAATGGCTCAGGGAAGGCTTACAACCAGTGGATTGTTAAGGCTAAGATCAAATACTTGTAATCCATTGAATATCTAACATTGAAAATAGGACTAATTTCAAAATCTTTAAAAGATATAAACATGAGTATTGTAATTTGATTTCTATAAGATTTTGAAAAATCCAACACTACAACATGTAAATCATTAACAACTTCTGGGGAAACTGTTTCGAACTAATCCGCACCATCATAAGTCATCAACACTAAAAGTTTTAAATAACTTCCTAATGAAGCTCGTAAATTATAGTTAGCATTGTTTTGCTCAAATATATCACTGATTTCTCATGTGTAAATCGTGCAAGTGTGTGAAAATGTGATGTAGACTCGATAAGCAGACGCACAAAACACTAGTAGTTGAGGGCGTAGTTTAGTGCCTAACATGTGCTAAAAGGATCACCTGACTCTTTATTAGAGATAAAAGTTTTAGACACGGGTTATTAGATCAACCATATCTACGATCTCTATAAAAAAAAATTATTAGGCGCACAAACATAAATGTAAATGACAATTTACATGTTACATTAGGAATGATGTCAAGAGATTTCCTAATAGGTAGAGGTCGAAGGAATGCGCCACTTTATCTCATTATAATGGAAGAAAATTTGATAAGCTGTAAAGTGTGAGATTCTTTCATAACGGCATTCATTGAGTTTTCAGACATGGTAGACCATAGATGGTAACATATTTGACCTGACCTACATCCTTATTCATTATATGGTTCCAAAATTTGTCCTCATAAATATGAGTGTTTATTGGGACAAGGCACTGTTGCTTGTTCTCCAGTGACAACTCATCAACTTACTCGTTGAGTTCAATAGGCGTGATAGGATCCATCCTATGGTGCAGTAAGTCGAAAGACTAGCTTCTGAGACTAACTCAATGACGTGTTAGGTTTCACGCTTGGTGATAGCTTGCCCGAAGATCTTCAGAGAGGACATCAACAAGCTCCGTGATTATAGGAGAGGGTATCGGCAACAGAGGAAGTAATTAACGATTAGAGTAGACAATAACAGTAGGAGTCGGCAGTAAAGAAAGCGGAGAAGGTGGTGTCGGCAGTTGAGCCGGAGAAGGGAAAGGGTGGACGACAGTTGCAGTAGCAACAAAAGGGACAATAGCCATGGCAGTTGGAGAAGCAACACTAAGCTCCTTAATCTCAGGAGTGAATTTCAGGGAGATAGTGCTATCAGCCTTACGACTTCAATGAAAACTCTGTCAATGATGTTATTCTTAAATGAGGTTGGACAGTTGGCAGCAATATGCCCATAATCTTGACAGTTGTAACACTTGATTATAGAACTAAGTGTGAAGAAATCTCTTTCGGTGTTCTTTCTCTTAGCATTACTTTCAACACTTTTGTCGTTGGTGTCCACCTTGTATGGTGGTATCTGTATATGAACTTGGTGTGAATACTGACAGAAAGTCAACTTGAATGTTGGGGCTTGATGATTCTGTCTCCTAAATGCATGACCCAACTTAGGAACATCTAAATCTTAGACCAAAACGTAAGCCCCTTTAAGCTCAGAGATTCCACGTTTACAAAGCTCATGTTCTAGGCCTATTCAAAGTCCATCACAAAATTGAGAAAAGACTTGGACGTCACTGTGTTTACCTAGGATATTATAATGATTGAGAAACTCATCGAATTTGTTAACATATTCCTTAACATATTTGTTGCCTTGAAAAATTTTGTGCCATCTGTCAAGAAAATGTTTGTAGTAATATGGTGGCATGTATTGACCTTTGAGTTCATCCTTCATATAAGACCAAATGTCTATTGGTTCTTGGCCACGAGATGCTCTCATTGATTTTAAATTGGTTCAGCATTGACTAGCGCGTCCAGTCAGTTTTGTGATAGCGAACCTGACTTTCTTAGACTCAGAAAATAAGTACTGTGTGAAATACCAATCTATTTTGTGTAACCATTTAGAAAGATTTGAGGATCTGACTGACCAAGATAATCTATAAGATCATCAAACATTAGGGCATCTACAGTGAAGATGTGAGACTTCTTATATGCCATTTTTTTAAAAAATTTATGCAAAAGAATACAAAACAAATTTTCCTAACAAATGTCTAAAATAAAAATTCAATTTTTTAAAACTTAATGCAAGTTTGTTACCTAAACCATGTTCTGATACTAAATTGATATGAAACGGGGACCCTATAACGTGGTATATCAGTGATAGATCTGAATTCGCAATGTTTCACCAAAAATTTATGATCTTCAGTAAGAAAGAATCTAAAACTAGTAATGCTACAAGATGAATTATAATAAATCATTGCAATTGTAATCTCGATAATTCTAATCTCATGAAATCAGGAAAATACTCGTGTTAATTTGAAATAATCCTAATCAGTGTTTTAAAAAACCCGTTATATAACCCGTTATAACTCATTATATAACATAACACCAACCAATTGTTATGTAACAGGTCTAAAAAACGCAATGTTTGATAACTATAGTTATTTTGTTCATAACTTGCGTTACGTTATTAACGTAACACACTGTAACCTACGTTATGATGCAAGTCGACATTTTATAAACCCCCCATATTCTCCCGGTCTATGGTAAAAACAAAATCCTCCCAAATTCACTCGCTCGTCGTCCTCTCTGCAACCTCAACGTCATCTCCTCATTTGGCGCTGAGAAAAAAGAAGAAGACATACCTCTTTCTGATCGGCAACAAAGAAGAACTACCTCTGGTGGTTCTCCGTCGTGGGGGTTCTCGTCGGTGTCGTCTCCAAGTGGCAGTTCTCTGTCTCCAAGCACATGTAAGCTCTTTCTCCCCCCGATCTCTCTCTCTCTCTCGTTCTTTAGTCTCTCCCCGGATCTCTCTCCCCCTACCGATCTCGATCTGCTCTCTCTCCCTCTCTCGATCTCCCTCTGCTCTCTCCCGAAGGGGGGCGAGAGAGAGGTAAAGAGAGATCGGGAGGAAAAGTCGAGAGAGAGATCGGGAGAGGGAGAGATAGATTGAAGGGAAAGAATGCAGAGATAGTAATAGAGGGAGAGCACAAAGAGATCGGGGGTAAAATATCAAAGAGAGTGAAGGACACACAGGGTGGTATAATTGAGGAGCATATTATAGATTGAATTATGAATTATAATGAATAACATGACTAAAAATTATGAATTATGAGAATTATGAATTGTTGTAAATTAAATTATAAATCTTTGTGTAGATTGAATAGCATGGCTGAATAATATGAATTATAATGAAATATGCGGATCATATTGTTGTTTGTGCAGATGAAATTATGAATTATAACTTGTGAATGTGAAAATTTATTGTGATACTTGTTAAAAATTATTGTGAGACTTGTTAAACGTGTTATATATTGTTTTGATATTTTTTTGATTTTTTAAAATTATTTTTCTATTTATAAAAATTCTTAAATATAGTATATATATTTATTTTTATTAAATAAATATTAAATAGCGTAACCTACGTTATGCGTTACGTTATAACCTATGCTAACATAACAGAAGAAAAATGTTATCATTACGTTATCGTTATTTTAAACATTGGTCATAATCTCAATATTAGGTCCATCAGATCACATGTTTTCATCAGAATCACACAATCACACAGACTCACAATATTTGTGGACAATAAGAATTACATGATAAATTATTATGAAATTCTAACTGATAATCTGAGTGTTGAATGGAGAAAATTACCTACTGAGAAGCTTTGTCCTCAGGTAACCAACACCGTGTTGATCCTGTATTACTACCCTAGCTTATGTTATTGTTGCTTAACTTGCACTGAACTTATTTCGTAATCTGATGTAGATATCGCTTGCAGGTTGACCACGTTGTTGAACGGATGCTTGGAGATTGCTCGACTGAACTCTGGAAACGTGGAAGAATTGGTGCAGGGGAGGCCCTGCTGAGGACTGATGTGGATGCGGGGCTCTTGCAGTGAAAACGAGGAGGCACAAGTCTTGGTCCACGCACGCATCTACTAGCAGCAAACACAAGAAAGGCAGATGCAAGTCCTCGCTGGTCTGCAGGCGGGTGAGGCAGGCCTGTTGGATGCGGCTCTCGCTGGACTGCGAGGAAGGGAGAGTCGTGGCAAGGAGGTGGGACTGAGGGGTGGTTCTGCGGTTCTGTACAGCAGCATCGGGAGAAAACCACGGCCTGTTGACGTTGCAGGGAAGGAGATCTAGGCGCGAATCAAGGGCCGGTGGAGGCCTCTCGGAATTGCGCTGGAGGGAGGAGGAGATCTCGGACTTCAATGGCTAAGAGGAGGAACCGTCGTGGGAGGCTGTGACTGTCGTTTGGGTTCTCTGTTTGCAGGGAGAAAAGAAGAGAAGAAAGAGGAAAGGGTGGGGCGCAGGCTGGGATTGTAAAACTAATTTTTATTTTTGTTTTGATTTTGTTTTGTTTTGTTTTGTTTTGTTTTGTTTTGTTTTGTTTTTTTTTTTTTTTTTTGTATATTTGGATTCTTGAGATAAGATTGAGAGATTGGAATAAGATTTGGATTATGATTTCACAGTCAAAATTCGGAAGAATTTCACACTCGAACTCATAAAAGAAATTTTCATTTCAAAAACTCAAAATTTTCATTAATCAACTCATCGTCTTTCAACTCTTATTGACTCTTATCTACTTAGACATACAAAACTCACTCTTCCCACACAAGTGATATGAGGCAAAATAAGATAAAACAAAATTACTAAATAAAAAAAATGACTCGACTCAATAAAATAAAAGGTACATACCCTAATCAACAAAAACAAATAAATTCGTGACGCTTCTAGTGTCGTCGGTCGGATGTTCGCATCACTACATTTGCTGCATTTATAATCAAATACTAAACTAACAAATACTAAGCAGAGTCGGCGATTGACTACTGATATTCTTGTCTGCTTAAATAAATGCAAATGTGAAGCGGGTTCAGATATTTTGAACACCCATTTACACCCCTACATAGCTGAACCTTCGCATACCTACATGGTTGTAAATTCTCATTTCATAGTGTGTCTATCATTATGCTTCTAGTAAGAGGACCCAACAAAAAGATTTCAGTCTGTAACAAAATTAGATGATGAAATAAACTACAGGGTAGATCAAGCTATTAGAATGATTTGAAATATAGTGTCTTTAAAGTATATCTTGCCGGAGATGAAAGCAAGTCCTTCAACCAAATCTTGTCAATAGATCCCCCTTTTTCTAAATTCTTACACAGCCTAGGAGAATTGTGGAGTTTTGCTTCTTGGTTGCATGACCCTAAACTCCAAAACCTATAATAAGGTAGATTCCAATGTATTAAAAAATCCGTTATGAAACTCGTTATAACCCGTTACAGAACATAACAACGCCTGACTGTCATATAACACTCACAAAAAACGTAGTTCCTACTAACGAGCATTTTTTGGAGCGTTACGAACGTTACGTTACAAAAATAATGTAACTTTCGTAACTCACGTTATTTACACGGGTCGCTAAATATAAAATAGCGAAGCGATTTCGATCAAATCAACATGAAACCCTAAATTGGCGACTACGAGTGAAGTAGCAAAGCACCCTAGTTCCTCCTCTCTCTGTAGTCGACGGCGATGGCAACTTTCTCGTGTGGTTCCTCCTCTCTGCAATTTCTCCCCAATTGCATCTCTCTCTCATCGACGAGCATCGAAGCACCCCAGTTCATTCTATTTGATCTCTCTTCAATTAACGAGGAACTCGCTATTGTAACCCTCCCAAAAAATCGAAGAACCGCACAAGTCTTCAATTGACGAGGAACTCGTCGTCGATCTCTCTTCAATTGACGAGGACTGTACGACATCGGAGCACCTCAGTTTCTCAATGCTTGCTAAATATTATTGTGAGACTTGCTAAATGTGTTATATATTGTTTTGATATTTTTTTAGACTTTTTTAAAATTATTTTTTTATTTATAAAAATTCTTAAATATGATATATATATATTCATTTTATTAAATAAATATTAAATCGTGTAATCTATATTATGCGTTATGTTATAACTTATGTTAACATAACAAGAATATGTTATTGTTCTGTTGTTATTGCTATTTTAAATACTGGTAGGTTCCTCTGCGCACAAAACTGGGATTTGACGTTGTTCGTTGGCCATAGAATTCCATCTTGGTGGGGCCTTATCAACATGGATTTGGCGCCATCCCTAACCCTTGTTTGATGGGGAAAATCCTTAGGTGATGGACTGGACTGATGGTGATTGTGATGTTGACTAATATAATATGAATAAACATGTACCGAGGTGACACACAATTGTAAGAATATGCACATACCAATGAAGAGTTTTACAACATATTGATAAGATGTTCTCCACTGAGGGGGGGGGAGGGGGGAGGATTTAAATAAGAGAAGCTCCACTATGACCTGTTTGTTTCGTTACAAAACGTCACAAGTCGTAAGTCGTAAAATGAGAATGGAAAAGTGAACTGTAGCAGAGAAAATATATTGTGTTTTACGGTGTTTGGTTGATAAAGTGAAGTGTAAATGGAAAAGTATATTGTGTTTTACGGTGTTTGGTTGATAAAATGAAAGTGTAAATGATAAAGTATATTGTGTTTTACGGTGTTTGGTTGGTAATGTAAAAGTGTAAGTGGAAAAGTTGACCACAAAATTAACTGTAGCAGTGATTTAAATATTATAAATACTATTAAATTAAATCTACTATTGCAAATTAAATTGTATTAATAAATTTGAGATAAAAATTAATAATCTTAATATTTTATTTATAACAATAATATTAATAAAATATTAGTATAAATAGTAAAATATTACTAAAATATTAACTAAATAAATAATATAAAATTTAAAAAAATCTAAAGAACATTAATAAAATTTTAAGAATACTAATAAAATATAAATATAAAAAATGTTACAACAATAATAAAATATAGTTATAATATTATAATATTAAAAATACTTGAAAATTATTATAATATAAATTTTATTATAATATTATTGTAATATTATAGAAATATAAAATTAATAAAGTAAAATATAATTATAATTAATAATAAATTATCATTATAATATTATTATACTGAATTATTATTACAATATTAACATAATAAAATATTAATATAATAATAAATATATTATGATATTAATAAAGTAATTTTTATATTAAAAATAAATAATTAAATATATAGTAATTTTATATTAAAGTATAATACTGTTATATTAATAAAATATTAACTCTAAATAAAATAATAAAAAATGGAATAAGTATTAATAAAATAATAAAATATTAAATTAAAATATTAAATTAAAATAGTAAAATATTAAATATTAAAACAATAAAAAGTTAAAGATTAAAAATATAAAATAATTAAATAATTAAATAAAAAAATTGAACACTATTAAAATATTAAATATTTAATAATATTTAATTATATATTGATTATCAAGTAACTGTTTTGAACTGTAAGTATACTACAAGTGACAGTTACATGACCACAAAATTAACTGTAACAACTGCAAGTGGGAAAATATGAGTGTAAAAGTGAGATTTACATGACCACAAATTTAACTGTAGCAACTGCAAGTGGGAAAAGAAGAGTTGCAAAAGTGTTTTGCATTTTGCATTTTGCAAACGAAACCAAACAACTTTAAATGTAAAGTTGCAAAACTTTTTGCATTTTGTAAACGTTTTGCAACTTTCCAAACACGCCCCTCTCATTCAGGCAAGGGGCATGTAAACATAATTGACCAAACTCTTTGAGCAACGATGAGGGTAACACAAAAAATGTGTTCATTGTGACAGCAATTAGTATATGCATGAGCAAGAAAAGATGTCAGCAAAATCAACGAATACTAGGAAAGAAAGAAAAACAAAGAAGAAATAGCCAAAAAAAAAAACTTAAGGAACAGCATGGTTCAAGAGTGACCATCAATAAGAACACCCTTGCATACCAGTCTGTCAGCCACAAGGTTGGTTTCTGAAAAATTGTACCAAACGAGTCTTGAGCTTTATATATGATATTTTCGAATATGACAGCAGCAGCATAAGATTTCATATTCCATTACTTCAGGTAACATGAATTGGACGAGTTGGAAACAACATCTTTTAATACACTCCCATTCTTAATTAATTTAGATGCATCAAGAAATAGAATTGGATGATAGAGAGGGTTTTGTTGTAAGGAACTAGAACTCATCATTGTAGGAAACAAGAAACCGAGAAATAGATCAGTGAATGAAGCAGAATAATATAGCCATGGGCAATGCCTAAAGTAGCCATGACCTATAGTGTAACTTGATTATTCAAGTTGTACAGTTACAACCCCAGACAACTCAAATGACAGGTTTTCAGTGACAGAATGCTTAGAAGGAATATGACAGCTGGAGCTAGCATCTAATGTAGATTGAATGCTTATCATTTATCAGCCCTCGTGAAACTTGACAGCTGGAGCATCCACCATTATTAGGAAAGTAGAATCCAATGACTGATGTAGGACGTGTTTGGTAAGTTGCAAAACGTTTGCAAAATGCAAAAAGTTTTGCAACTTTACATTTAAAGTTGTTTGGTTTCGTTTGCAAAATGCAAAATGCAAAACACTTTTGCAACTCTTCTTTTCCCACTTGCAGTTACTACAGTTAAATTTGTGGTCATGTAAATCTCACTTTTACACTCATATTTTCTCACTTGCAGTTGCTACAGTTAATTTTGTGGTCATGTAACTGTCACTTGTAGTATACTTAAAGTTCAAAACAGTTACTTGATAATCAATATATAATTAAATATTATTAAATATTTAATATTTTAATAGTGTTCAATTTCTTATTTAATTATTTAATTATTTATATTTTTAATCTTTAACTTTTTTATTGTTTTAATATTTAATATTTTACTCTTTTAATTTAATATTTTAATTTAATTATTTATTATTTTATTAATACTTATTCCATTTTTTATTATTTTATTTAGAGTTAATATTTTATAATATAACAGTATTATACTTTAATATAAAATTACTATATATTTAATTTTATTTTTTAATATAAAAAATTACTTTATTAATATCATAATATATTTTATTATTATATTAATATTTTATTATGTTAATATTGTAATAATAATTCAGTATAATAATACTATAATGATAATTTATTATTAAATTATAATTATATTTTACTTTATTAATTTTATATTTCTATAATATTACAATAATATTATAATAAAATTTATATTATAATAATTTGCAAGTATTTTTAATATTATAATATTATAACTATATTTTATTATTGTTGTAACATTTTTTAATATTTATATTTTATTAGTATTCTTAAAATTTTATTAATGTTCTTTAGATTTTCTTAAAATTTTATATTATTTATTTAGTTAATATTTTAGTAATATTTTACTATTTATACTAATATTTTATTAATATTATTGTTATAAATAAAATATTAAGATTATTAATTTTTTATCTCAAATTTATTAATACAATTTAATTTGCAATAGTAGATTTAATTTAATAGTATTTATAATATTTAAATCACTGCTACAGTTAATTTTGTGGTCAACTTTTCCACTTACACTTTTACATTACCAACCAACACCGTAAAACACAATATACTTTACCATTTACACTTTCACTTTATCAACCAAACACCATAAAATACAATATTCTTTTCCATTTACACTTCACTTTATCAACCAAACACCGTAAAACACAATATATTTTCTCTGCTACAGTTCACTTTTTTCATTCTCATTTACGACTTACGACTTGCGACGTTTTGCAACGAAACAAACAGGCCCGTAATACGGGTTAAGATCGTAATCACCTTTAATTAAGAACAGAAAGTTAGGATTTTGACAGGAAAAAAAATAAAAAAAAATTAGGGTTTAGAGATAAAATCGAATATAGTTGGACTTCGCACCCCTTACGCGGGCTTCACACCCCTTACATTATGGGATTCACACCCCAATACTCAAGAGCACACTCAAGAGAATTTAATTGGAAAAAATTTTATTTAATCATTGTCTAATAATAAAAAGAAATCTGATATCTATTTATAGGCTTTTACAAAAGAACACTTCTAAGAGATAACTGATATGGTAACAAATACCCACATAAAAAAATGACAACTACTCAAAATAAACAAAAGTAAGACAACACTGGTGTGATGTCCTAATCATTTCCCCCAGGGTGGGAGAGACTCGACCCCGTCGAGTGGGGACACCTCTCATGAAGTATCTCAATCGGGCCATAACGGTGGTCGTGGCCGTGACAGCAACGCTAGTGCATCACATCAAGTCCAAGGTGGTAGAGGTGGAGCCGGCTTTCGTAACAAACAGGTAGCCATCGACGAGAGCTCGAGCAAGGTACACGCATCATGACAAGTCAACTCTGCCCCACTGACATCTAACCTACATATGAAGGTACCATTTTCTTGTGAAACTAACTCCTTGAGAAAAATCTGTAAGGGATCGAACATATGAGGCGATCTCAAGAAAATTGAGGCCCTCATAACTCGTGAAAGTCCCTGGGCTTAGGAATGAGAGCAATGAATGTGGATTTGAGAGCTTCCCAAGGTATTAGCTCCAAGATGTGTTCTGCTAGAAGATCTACATGGGTTTCAATAGGCAGCTCTACAATATTCGTGGGTCGTAAGAAAATTTTCTCTTGCGGTGTTACATGTCAGCAATTTCTGACCCTGAATCTGACTTATCATCAACTTCTGACTCTGATTTTGAATCTTCAACAATCTCTACTGCATTGCTTTCAAGCATCTTCACTATGTCAGTGAGAATCTCTTACATTCAGCGATCAGATCACTATAATGTGGCCTCTCAAGGTGTGAAGCATACCGAATATGAAGAAGCTCTTGTAAGACAAGTCAATCTCGACAGTCGATATGACTGTCTTCCCACCACAAATAAGCTTTTTCAGCCAGCTTCAATAGGGCATAGTGACAGTTCTGCTCAGATATCAAAGAGAAATATCTGAAGAAATTCTCAAGATAATTTTCTCACTTTTCATACTCATCATGATCAGTAAAACCCCGAAAATACGAGAAAGCTACATACATGTCCCTTTCAACCTTCTTCTCATCACCATCAGTATATATATTTGCCACAAAAGTATACTCCATGAATAAAATTCAGTGCATAAAGATTAGAGGTTACCCAAGAATCTCAGTGACTCATTTTGGACTCAAATCGGACTGAAAATGTTTCCTGAAATGCTAATTTTCTGCGGTGGGGACAGTATCGGCACCAAATACGGGCTCACGAGGTCGGACCTGCTGCTCATGTGCTACGAATTCTCTTCAGTGGCTCTGAGCTCAGTCACGAACTCAACGCTTCGAATAAAATACGAAACGGACTACGAACGGGCAAGAAACAACTCTGGACTAAGACTGTGATGCTGTTGTTGAGCTGGCTCATTAAGTCAACTCGGCTTGAGTTGACTCGGTTAGTCCAACTCAGTGAAAATTGAGTCACTATGCTATTAAAGTGGGCTCGGGTCTGGGTCTATTGTAACGAGTCTGGTGGTTGGATTCGACCCGACTCACCAAATTACTTAAATCCTATTTGGTTTAATGGTTCGGGCTAGACCCACTTGTCTCAACAGCCGAGCTCTCTCTTCTTCCCCTGATCTCAGATGGGCGGTCGGATCACAACGAGAATCTGGGTGGCAGGGCTCTGGCTCTGGCTCGGCGACAATTGAGGAGATCCGGCGATGGCAGGGCTCCGGCGAGACCACGATGTCGACTACGATTTTTTCGTTGACGAGGGCGAGTAGGGAGTCATCTGTTGTCGGCGAAGAAAGATGTCGAAGAGATTGGCTGACGACGATGAGGCTCCTGGTAGCTTCGCGAAGGATGCAGAGGAAGAGATAGGGGCAGTTGCTTGTCTGGAGGAGGAGGGAAAGCTGCCAAAGGCAAGGAGGCACAGATCTGGGCACTGTCGACTGCTGCAGCGAGGTCGGAGGTCGGTGGCGGCAGTGGACGAGGTCGGTGTTGATAATAATGCTGGATCAGAGTTGATTGGGGTTTCTTGATAGGTGAAGTGCGAGGGAGACAGAGGTGGTTGGTGGCGAAGAGAAAGGGGAAGATGAACAGTGTAGATTAGGATTACTTTTGGATTTTTGAGTGGATTTTTTGAGATTTTGGCTACAATGTAAATTTTTTTTATTTTGACTGAGATTTCAGTCGAATTTTGAACAGTAATATTTTTTTGGAATGGATTTGATTTTGAATTTGTTCTAAATCTAGGATTTCAGATCTCGAACTAGGATTTTTCAGAGAAAGAAAATTTTGAAAGGGATTGGAATCGGAAGCTCTTAGACCAAAATGATGTAAAATGGGCTAGGCTCGCAATCACTTTCAAATTGAGAAGAGAAAGCTAGGATTTTGACAAAAAGAAATAAAATAAGAATTAGGGTTTAGAAAGAGAATCGGATATATTTAGGTTTCGCACCCCTTACACCACAGACTTCGCACTCCAATACTCAAGAGCACACTAAAGAGAATTTAACTGAAAAAGTTTTTATTTAATCATTGTCTAATAATAAAAAGAAATCTGACGCTTATTTATAGGCTTTTACAAAAGAACACTTTTAAGAGATAATCGATGTGGTACCAAACACTCACATAACAAAAAAAAAAAAAAAGAAAAGAAAAAAAAAAAAAAAAGACAACTATTCAAGATACACAAAGACAGAAAAACAATGTCCTCATCAGTGACTGATTTGATTTCTCAACAAAACGAACATCATAAATGAAATATTCGAAAGCAGTATGGATGTACGCTTTCTGCATGAGCTAGTCTGTCGTTGTACTGAGGATTGTACGGTTTTGACGGATAGAACTATGTAGCATTTGATCTTTTCAATAGGACAAGTTGTAAAGACTTCATAGTCATTACTTTACATGGAAATACACGCTTCTAACGATAAACGGCAATTATTTTTACCAAACCGTAAGCAAAATATTCTTCTCTAAATGACAGTAATCTTTACTAATCCACATAGCAAATATCTTGTTTTTTTTTTTCAAAATCATATGCACTTCCAGCTTTCCAACACCGAGGACCTTAACACTGAACCTACAACTACATAAGCAACATACCAAAATGAACTTCCAATCTTAAAGGTCATCCATTCTTTAAACCAAGAACCTGTTTTAGTTAGTCACAATACACAGACAAGCCAAGTCCTTGAAACAATAACATCATTATCTAAGTATTTTCTATCAAAGGGGATTTAGCCGCCAAGCACAAGAGTGCACACTCTTTTTTGGTTCCAAATTCTTAGCCATGAAAATCATCCAACGAAAATTTGAAGGTTAGTTGGTGAGCAAGGAAACATACCTATGGTGTATAGTTTAAGCTCATGCAACCAAGGAGCATTACTCCAAAAAGATCTTAAATTAAGAAAGAATATAATATAAGAGGTTGAAGATAGTTTGCCATAGAGAAAATGCAACACTAAGGCAAAATCCTTAGGCAAAAGTTCTGTAACGCATAGCACCAACCTCAATTTATAATCTTCAGGAACTACAAGCAATCTTATAAAATCAATTTACTATTATTTCTCACATCATAACTGCCTCTTACTCATGTTCGATTAATATATGCTCGATTTTCAGACTTGTGACATTGTCGTACATCCAAACATTTGGAACTTTGAGGAAGCTCAAATGACATTTCAAGTTACTGAATTCTGACGTATAACTATATCATTGCATTTCTAGCATTTTATATGACTGAAATCAAGTTTAAATTATACTTAGGTAAAGGTCCGAGTCAATAATATCAAACTATCAATTCAAATTTGGGGACAGAATTATTAATGACATGTCATGCACATTAATTCTGTTAAAGTTTTGACTAACTTGATAGGAACTGTACTAATGGCACATGTGCACGTGCGCAAAGGGTAATACTGAAGAATAACAGAAAGGATTTCTAATGCGTGCACACACATACTCCTCTGTGCATACAAAATGATCATAATTGCATGTGCTTAACCTATATAACTATCAAGGTAGGTTTTCCCACCTGTTTGGCCAATTTAGTTTTATGGAAGTCCCATGTCCGTAATCCCCTTCGCCAAAAATATGACACCAACTTACATGTCGACAGATTGACAGCCGGTCATAAATAATGCAACTTAGACTATCTCAGTTTGATTGGAAGAAACCTGGGTGATAATGGTGATTCATACACAAGTATAAACTATGGAATGGTCTCTACTGCAGGTTGAGAAGGTTCATTTGATGGATACTGACGTACAGTTGGACACTTGGAACAAGTACAAAGTGTATAAACAACAGTGCTAGAATTTAGTAAGAGTATATCATGGTATGGAGGCAGTCTCAAAGGCCATATCTTTGTGATAAGAAATAGATTTGGGAACACAAGGTGGATCTATCTGCAAGAAACTAGATATGTGTGTTGCGGCAACTATCAGCCATTCTTCATATGCGTAATATTGGCTATCAGAAATTATAAATTTAAGCTTGCAGAATTCACATTTAATTGCTTCTTACAGAGGAAATAATTATTCTATCTCTACTTCATATAGGTTTTTTTTTAAATAGCCAAGGATGCCAAGGTTCCTTTATTTTCTGCCATGGCTAGTGCACCTCATAAAGTTTAAACAAAATTAAAATTTATAAACTTTCTTTTGCTTGATTATAAAAATTTCATGATATAAAGATTTTAAGATAATTTAAAATCTTAAATTAGAGTGATTTACAATAATGATATTGATTTACAATAAAGAATTTAATAAGCAATTAACATCAAGATTTCTTATATAGCAACTGTATCCGTTAAACACAGTGCATCAATTAATGCTGAAAATGATTCAAACCCAATTTCAACCAAACAAATGAATAACTTAGCAATGGTTAAAAGAAAAAAAGAATAGAAATAGGGAAAAAAAAAGTAATTTACAATAATGATAAAGGGATTGTGTTGCAGACATAAAAGAACGATAGATTGCATAGGTTGAAGGCAGCTTGGAAGCAATCACATAGATAGGAGCGAAACCCTCTTTCTTTCTCTAGTTATTTTCTTCTCTATGCTCTTATCTTTCTTTATTTAAAACCATAGTCTAAATAGGAGTAATGTCCTATTTGATTCCAATGTTCTTCTATATGTAGATAAGAACAATTGACAACAAAATGTAGACACTGTTGTACCTATAGATCAAATAACCTCCGAATGTGAATAAGATCAAATTTCTAACAATTAGATCATATCCCTCCATATGCATATAAAAATAAATCACTTTCGAATAAAGATGAAACAGATAAGACTACATTTAGTTACTTGTAATTTTAAATTTAGGATTTCTAAGTATGTGACTTGAGGCAAATTCAGCTATTTGGTCTTTGCAATTGGAAGATTGGAAGTACAATATGATTTCCAATTACATATTTTTTGTTACATTTTTTTTGACTAAATTGGAAATTACTCACAAATTTGTGTGAACTCAACCCAGTATTCAAAAGGGATCACATTATATCATGTGTCATATTTAGAATTATCCCATCACCTCCAATTACAACCAAGTAGTGACCAAACAATTGCAATTTAAACAGAGTTTACGCTAAAAATTATAAGGAATAAAAAAAAAAATGATTTAGTGGAAGTTTCATCATTCTCAAATATAGAAATTTAAAAATCATCTATACTTCCAATTTGGTAATGTGTTGTTTCTGCTCTCTCCCCATTTATTTATGCCCTACAGTGTTTTTTCCCCCCTTGGAGGTATGCCATATTCTTGTTGCTAGATGTCATGATCTTCATACTTATGCTAGAAATAATAAGGGTTTTGTAGCTTCTCAACGGATGCTTGTTTCCCATTTTAGGAGTTTAGAAATGGAGACTCAGCTTCATTGGAAAATAGCCTCTAGTGCTCTAACCAAATGAATACCAAAAGTTTTGAGCGTGAAGTTTTGAATGCAGTCCTGGGAAGACACTGTGCATTTGCGATTTGGTTACCCCTAGACTTACATAACAAAACTTCACATGAAATTAATGAATAAATAGCATATAAGATACACACACCCGAGCACAAATTTAAACTGATAATCGGAAATTATCATACCTTTTTAGTCTTTATTGACTTACTTCATTTTTTTTTTTTAAACTTACTTCCCACATTTTTTTTTTGGGAACTTACTCCATACATTTTTTTTTTGTACCCCTTTATTCTTATAAAAGGGTAGCAAATTGCTTCTCCTCCATTAATTAGGAATTATCTTGGTCATTGTGATGTGGTGAGTAGCATAACTTGCCATATTGACCCCTATCTCCTATAGCATTTCCAAAACTCAAATAGGAATATTATCAGCACCAAGTTAACTTCTAACACACAAAAATTGAGTCACTTGTATGAGAAGCACTCTATCTAATACATAGAGCAAATAAGCTAGTTGCCCAGCTCATTTTGGTAGCTTATCTCCTAGGAGTCCTCTAATGGAGAATACATTCTCAAATATTCTGCGATGCTGAAATCCACACTGTCAGAGACACCATCACAGAACTCTACATATCAGAAAAACAAGTTGGAGTGATAATAATGAACTCAATCAAAATTAACACTAACATGCAATTCTCTAAAATTTGTAGTAGTCTATCAGAGAACTAAAATCATACACTACTAATGACAAAAATCAAACAAAAGCAAAAACCAGACTTTTCTAACCTCCCAAAAGGTTAATTGGGCAGAGATAATATACATACATGCAAACATGTCATACAGTTTAAATACTCAAAACCAAAATGTGCAACAAATTAACCAAACTTACTCAGAATCTACAAGTATTCTCCCCCAGAATGCCCATCATTCTTCCCATTCTCATGCCCCACCAAGCTCTCCGTCGCACCCTCCTCCTCCACGACCCGCTGATGCTCCTGCCGCAAATTCTCCACAACGTGGCTGGGCAAACCCACATCTCCCCCGCTGCTCCCTGGCCCAAGAAACTGGCACACAACCCTGACCAGAATCCCAAGAATCTGGAGCTGGGCCTGGCAGGCATCGGCATGCATCTGCATTGCCTGCTTCTCGTGCTCCATCTGTATCTCCACAACTCTCTCCATCCACTCCATGTCCTCCTGCTCCCTCCTTTCCTCCCTCCTCAGCCTCTCCCTCCACCTCAACCTCCCCTCAGTTTTTCTCTTCTTCTTCCTCTTCTTGTTGCAATCCATCTTCCCTTCTTCCTCTTCTTTGTCCTCTTCTTCCAAATCGTCGGAAACGATCTGCTCGTCGTCGTCAGTAGTGGACAGATGATGGTTCTTGGCGGCGGCGGCGGGATCGAGGTGGATGTCGCCGAAGACTTCCTTGTAGAGGAGGAAGTTGGGCCAGAGATCGAGGGCACGATCCCAATCCAAGGAGGCATCTTGATCCTCAGAATTATTGGAAAAATTGTTGAGGAGGAGGATCTTGTGCTTGACGTTTAGGTACTGGTGGCGCATGTTGTGGATCTTGATGGCGATGTCGCGCCAAGTCCAAAGGAAGGGGTAGGAGGAAGGGTCGGCGAGGTGGTGGAGGGAGTTGACACGGTCGGCGATGGGCTGGAACCGCTTCTGCCGCTTCACCGGCGGCAGAATCATCATCAGCTTCTTGGAATTGGATGTGTTGGGTGTTGATGATGATGAGAATGAGGAGGCGTAGGCATGAAGGAGGGTCTGCTCCTCCTCCTCCGTCCACTTCTTCCGCTTCATTCCGCCGCCGCCGGAGGAGAGGAAGTGAATGTAAAGCTCGCTTGAACTCTGGGTTCCGGTGATGATGATCCGCGACTTAAAACGTGCTCTTCAGATTCTTTTTACTCTTTTGTTTATTTCTGTTCTTTTTTCCCCTTGTAAGAAGCGGTCAATGTACCGGGCCGGGCCGGGCCGGTTTTTAAATTACCATTCTCATTTCCGATTAAATTTTCCCGTCTCATTCCCGGTCTGGAGCCATTTATTTTTTGTGAGGGACAATTTTGGGGAATCCTGGCAGGTTGTGGGGCAATTTCAGGTTCCCATTTATTCTCTTCTATTTTTTATTTGTCCATGCATATAGTACCATTCATGCATGCATTAGAAGCATTAGCGTAGCAAATCATACATACGTTTAGATTCAAATATTTGTAAAATGAAAAAAAATCTAATTCTTTTGGTCATAAGATTTCTCAATTTCGATACTTGTAAAATATATCATCCATATAACAAATGTAGATTATTAGGAAAAATATATATATAACAAATGCAGGTGCTAGCCTACAGATCCACAAACAAGCGTTTGGTTTATATTTTATTAAAATCTGATTTTTGTTTTAATTTGGATAGTAAAACAAGAGAAAGTTAACTATTCAAATAACCAAGAGCCAATGGCTTGGACACTTCTAGCATGATATGACATGTTTGGGTTTGATCAAGATGTCAATATAATTAACTGTTTATTGAAGTAAATATAGTTCAAATTCATGACATGATAACACAAACATAATCACACAAATGAAAAAAAATGATAACATATTTAGAAAAAAAATAATTATTTTAGAAAAAGAAACAAAATCCTCAAGGATAATCAAAAAAAAAAATTTCAGAGATATCTACTATTACTTGTTAAACCCAGCTTCCTAATAGGTTTTTCTACTACTCATAAGATGTGAAATCTCTCATATCATAATTAATTATGTAATTCTTTCACACATGTAAACTTTTCAATGGAAAGAAAAAATGGTGACTAGAAGTTCATATGGAAAGTTTAGAAACAATAGATTAATAATAAAAAAATAATATTTAGAAACAATATATTAATAATTAAAAATTCAACATAAATATATACTCTTAAGTCTCCAAATTTATCCAACATAAAAATATGTTCCAAAAATTCAAATTGTTCGAATAAAAAAGTTTAATTTCTAGATTATATCTTCAATCGTTAATTTTCAATCTTCCATCGGATAATTCTTCAATTTTCATTCATCACATCCAAATCAATAGAAAACGACTTCTATAAAAATAACATAGTGAATAAATAACAAATAAAAATATCAAATACAACATTATATTACAAATATCAAATCAAATTACCCCATTTGTATCTTTATCTTCGAAGATGCTCAAGCCAGCAATAGTTACTGTTAAAAAAAACCAAAAAAGAATATTAACTGTTAAATCATGTAAAAAAATTATAAAGTTCTTTGTTTTATGAAAATAAAAGAAAATCAATTAAAATTAGAAACACATACATTGTTTTTCTGTAGCAATTCAATTTTGAGTGCAAACTAGAGGTTCTAGTGTCTTTGGATGAAGCCTATTATGATGTGGACTCACATGCTTATCACCCATGCTAAAAGAGGATTCAGAAGCACAATTCAAACTAAAAGTGTGTAGAATAATTATGTCCAATATTATTTAATAGCAGAAGCACAATTTAAGTTGTTCCTAACAATTTAATTTTATAGTAACAATACTTGAAAAGAATTTTTAAGAAAAAAATGAGAAAATTATCAACATCGCCAGCGTAAAACCTGATGTTTGATGTTAAATATAAAATACCCTAGTCACAATATGATTCTACAAGAACATATTAAAACACCCTATTTCATATAGGAGTTTTAACCTGAATAATTTATAGCATTAACATGTGATAAATGCTGATAAACAAATGTCACAGCATTAAGGTCATGATTTCATATTTTTTTTGTGTACTCTTATCTTATTGTTGACTTGTTTTCTTTTTCATGAAGATGATTTTGATGACATCAGATCCCTTGAAGGTCAAAATCATGTCCAGGGTGCAATGTCCATTGAAGACTTGAAGTTACATTAATGAATGAGATAAAAATAAAAATATAATAGGATGATAGAGATATAAATATCATGTAAGAATCATACCATGAACTCAAAAAAGGCTTACAGTTTTATGGCTTCAGAAAAATCAATCCAGAGAGAAGGAGGAGGGAGGGAGAGAGTGGAGGCCGTCACAATTATAATGTATATATAGGGTTATAAACGGGACGACTTCGGTGCGGGGAAGTAAATACCAAGCCCGCCCCATCCCCTAATAATTTAATCGGGAATTCCCGCCCCGTTTACATGGAGGAAAAACCGCCCCATTAGGTGCGGGTCACCGCAATGCACCACCCCGGCAGGTCAAATTGACATCCCTAGGTTTATGGTTCGGATCGGAAGGGTTCAGGTCAGGCGGGTTGTGGGGCAATGATGCGTAAACCCAAAATTTTAAAATCCACACGCGAGACCAAAATGGGTATTCGGGTTTGCTCGGGTTGAGTATTCAGGTCGGGTCGGGTATGGCGGACTTTTTCTCGTGATTTGGGTTGTGCTGATCATCATTGCTTGCTTGTTTAACTAGCATCACGCAATAAAAGTAACAAACATTTAAATATTTGGCAAATGTTTTAACAGATTTGGCTTTGGGCTTTTGAAGCGGGCTTGGGCCGAGCTAACAGTGAGTGGACTCTATAAATCGGGCCTCTTCGCTCCTGCACAACAGATCGTAGTCAGAGGAAGTCAGGTCTAGGCCCTGACTGAAAGCCCTCTGATGCCTAAGTTGGCACCTACCCGAGGTGAACTCAATCTAATGTAGGATGATCTCTAGGGTAACTGCTAAAAAACATACCTTTGTCCAACATTTTGCATAGGTATTTATAGCGCTACATCAAGGGTATGGAGGATGTTTTGTATGGTCTTTGGGGCTCATACTGGCAGTGTGATTAGCGCTAGGCAATACCGTAGTTATCAGGTCATTCCACCACAACCATGTCAGGTCGTGAGAGGTGGCGACCGCTAGGATTACTAGTCCCCATCGTGCTTGGTTACTTTAACAGTTGTCCTAGCCGTGGTTAGCTATGACCTAGCTTTTGTTGCCTTTCTGTACTGCAGTTAGAGAGCTTTTGGCAAGGTGTGTAGGTGCCTGCCTCTCAACCTTTTCCACAGACCGTTTCGGCGAGGTGGGTAGGGGGTTCGTCTTTTCTAGGAGCAACCTTGGGTCACCAAGTCTTCGGGCCAAACATTCCTTCGACCTAAAGCCCATAGGGTTGAGACTCATTCTTACTCTGAGCAGGGGCCGGTATACCCCTCCCCCAAACATTTTTCTTCTAGTCATTGGTTAGCTCACGCTCGTCCAAGAACTAGGCTTCACTTTGGGTGGATAGGGTGTTTGACCAGCCTGGCTAATTCGGCCATGCCATGTGCGTGCCTAACACGACGCGCGGCCAGGTGGTCCCCCGCGATTCCTTGGGAACTGGAGTGAATACGGAGGGGCACAGCCGCCAATATGTCACTTCGTACTCATAATGATATGTCAAAGAAAGATTGGAGGTTCAGCGAGCGGGAAACGAAGCGATGAGACGCTTCAGATCAGAGCATTTCCTGCTCAATCGATGGGGAGACGTTTATATAAGACTTCAAACCCCTCATGTTTCCCCTATCATTCATTCAACCTCTGCTCTCTAGTTCTTACTTAGATCGGTCTTTGTCTCCAGTTCGGTTTCTCGTCTTCTTCATTCTTCTCCTCCTTCAAACTGCCTTCAGGTCGGTCTTATTTTATTTGTAACGTCTAGTGAGGAGTCTTCGGGGGAGGGGGACCGAGCAGAGTTCTGTGCCTGTTTAGATCCCGACCTAGCACCTTTTGCCAATCCTGCTCCCTCTCCAACAAGAGGAGGCGAGCTCCTTGTGGATTTCTCTAGAGAAGAATCTTTCATCGAGGAGAATCACCCATGCACACACACACACACACGCACACATATACATACATACATACATACATACATACATACATATATATATATACATACAAATACATACATAGATATATATACAAATATATATGTGTGTGTGTGTGTGTTTAAGAAAAGGAAACCTAACTAATATACACCTGGACACATATTTCAACAAGAACATCATAAACAAAATAAAGAAGAAGATGATGGCATCACGAATGGAATAAGGAAGAAAAAGAAAACATTATAGATGATGAATCAGAGCATCTTCATATGGAGACAAGTTTAACTGGGTGGGGTGAAGGAGAGAATCTGTTGAGAGAGAGAGAGAGAGAGAGAGAGAGAGAGAGAGAAGAGTCTAGCTGTGAGGGAGGGTGGTGATAGAGAAGAAGAGAGAATTTCTCGAGGCAGACACACACACACACACACACACACACACAGAGAGAGAGAGAGAGAGAGAGAGAGAGAGAGAGAGAGGCTTCGCTTGGAGACAGAACGAGGGATGCAACTTTTCTAGGATTTTTTCTTTTTTTATATAGAGTCTAAATTATAAATAAATTATTAAAAAATAAAAAGGGAAAAATAGTTGTATAACAAAAAGGGAGGGGACATAAGTTGTACACGTGCTTTAAAGTATTTGCTTTTTATAGATTATAGATTTAGATAGATAGATTATAGATTATAGTTAAACTTTTCAAATTAAGTAATTCATTTTTCTACTTAAGATCAAAATTGACAGGAGGAATACTTTTAGAATATTTCAACTGATGCTTTTTATAGTAGTGTATGGAATAATTATAAACATAACAATAATAGTAGACTCCTAATTAACTTAGAAGTTTCTCAATTAAAAATTCAATATCTCTAACTATATTAGATATTTTAGTAACTTTAATATATAATAATTTTGGAGTTCTAACTATGCTAAGACTATAAAGCTAAAACTTAAAAATGAAATCATCTAGAGAGGGTGAATAGGTGATGGCTAAAAATCTACGGCAAATAATGCGGAATTAAAAACAACTAATGCTATCTAGTAATACAAAGAGTAAGGAAACAATTCACAAAATTAAAACAATAAAGCATTAGTTATATTTATTAAGAGATGATAACACAATATAGCATGCAAGATATGAAGGAATGAGTTGAGTAGAGAGAGAGAGAGAGAGAAATCACAAATGTAAGAATGTGTTTCGAGGTTCGAGTTACCGCTCTACGTCCCCGCCTTCACCGCAATGAAGGATTTTTACTATTCTTGGATCTCGCAAGATCACCAACTCTACACGTTCCCTTAGGAACAATCAGACCCGCAAGTCCTCTCACTCGGTGCCGCAACACTTACAATCACGTACCCTCAAGCTCGTTTGAGGTCGCAACCTCCACAACACTTGAATATAAGAAGTAGAGTGGTCTCTCTTAGATCACCAAATAATTCACAACACAATCCTAAAACTAATGTGGGGAATTTGAAGCTCAGAGATTGAATGTGAGTGAAGCTTTGAAGTATTTGGATTGAACATGAAAAGTTTGAAAAAAACTTAAATTTGGCATTTAGGTTCAAACCGGTTTCTTTTGAAAATCTTTACTAAAACTCTTGGAAATCTTGAACAAAATACTTAATTAATTATCATAGAAATTTTCTATAGTACCATTATTTATGGAGGGTCAAAATGGAAGAGAGAATATAAAATAGTTATTATTGATTATCCCAGAAAATACAGATTAAAAATACAGCAGTTTGGGTCGACCAGCTGGTCGACTACCAATGGTCAAATTTCTAACCGTTGGGGATAACGGTTGATCGAGCGGTTGATCAAATCCAACAGGGAACTTTGGTGTCTCAGTCGGTCGACCGGTCGGTCGGTCGGTCGATGTTAACACACAGAGAACCTAGACCTTACATGCGGTCGACCTACATGTACAAGCTAAATTGTGCATGTCCGTGCAAAATTGGTCGACCGAGAATCAGCTCTGCATGTCGGCCGACCGGATGTTTTCTGACAATGGGGCAAAAATTATGCTAGGAAATATTTAAAATACTCTTTGATTTTTCACTAAAATATTTTGAAATCTTTTTTCAAAACAAGAGTCATGTATATATTTAAAGCTCAAATATGTGTGATTCTAGATCAACACAAAAAGTAAAGTATAGGACTTGATTTTTTTTAAAAAATAGAAATTCTTTTTCAAAAATATATTTTTTCAAAAAGCATGAATCAAAATACCGTTTTGAAAGCGATTTAAACTATCAAAATTCTTTTCAAAAATTTAGAAATAAAACACAATAAATCTCTTGTGTGTGTATGTGTGAATCTCTTAAGCAATTCAAACTCTAAAATTAGTTTTAACAAATCTAAATCTTACATTGTTAAATAAAGAAAAATAATTCTTTTTGATTGCTTCAATCTTGCAACTTTCTTGATCTCTTGAGTTTGACTCCAATCTTGAGTGCTATGTGTGAACTTGATATTTGAGGTCTTGGATCACTTTGTAATTAGGTTCAAAACTTGTGAGTCTTTTAGAGAAGCTAAACAAATGACTAAATACTCTTTATTAATATGAAACTTATAATAAAAATCATTAGTAATAAAAACTTCATGAAATTATCATCATCAAAGCAAGGGTGAAGGGCCTTTAGGCTAACAATCTTTTCCCTTTTTATGATGACAAAACTCATAGAGTTATTTTAAATAAACATGAAAGATGCTTCTAATGAAACTCCCCCTAAACACATGCATATATCAAATATATCATTTAAACTCAATGCAACAAGTAAAGCATATGTATAGAATTATTACCTTGTAAGCTCTATGCATAACATTCATGCATACAAGAATATAGAGATATAAATTAGTATGCACAAATAGTTTCCTCCAACCATCCAAATCTCCATCTTTCAAATAAAGATATCATAATACAAATCAAATATAAAGATCAAACCATCCATTGAAACCAAATAATCTCAAAATCAATATATTAACTCAAAACAATATTAAAATTAGAACAAGTGACTAACATATATTGAGATGTAACAAAGTGCAAAATATCATTAAAGCCACAAGTTACATATTACAAAAATCATATCATAATCATACCAAAGTCACAAAGCCACATGGTACCAATATTAGAGTCTATCACAACATCACACCCAGAGTTTTACACAAATACAAAGTCACCAAATATTCGAATTTAATACAAAGCCAAAGTTACTGAAATAATATACTAAAAACACAAAATAACTCCTAAAAATCTCTAGATCTTCCCAGCTTCTTCTCCCCTTTTTTGTCAACATCAAAAAGGTGGGAAACATGGAATAACTCACTCATCCGGGATGAAATCCTTGTCATCATAGGATCATCGGGCTCATCAACAACTGGACGGTACACACCAACAGGCTCTGTGGGAACAACTCAAGCTCGAAGGAAGGACCCTCAGTAGGAAGTGGACTAGTGTAACAAGTAGGCATGAGCTGAGGCCACTCATGCTGAGCAAAGAAATAATCCACACAAGCTTGATAATAACGATGTGATGAATAAACAGAAGCAAATGTGTTCTTAAGCTTATCCTGGTTAGCGAAAATCTTCAATTTGTCCTCTGATTGTCTCAGGGACATAACAGTCATCTGGTTCATCAGGGCAGAGTATGAGTCTACAGAAGATAAATAAGAACCAAAAACAAACTGATGTGAAAGCTGAACACGAGGCGGCATGAGCATGAACGTGAGGGCCGGATTGCATCCTCTTCAAAAGAGTACGATCGATATCAATAGAAGGAGGATAGGCAGTCTCAGAGGAGATGTCAATCTTGAAATATCTGAAAAGATGAGTAAAAATCATCCCATAGGAAAGATTTCTACTCGGAATCATAAGGGCTCAGATAACATGAAGTCAATTAGGAGATTTGGGATATTAACTCTAATGCCTTTCAGAAGGCAATAGATAAGAAGTGGTGCACTACCCCGAGCATGGTTGTACTCACCCTATCTAGGAAGTAGATTAAAAAACACAATGTTAGCTAGAACTTGGACAATGAAAGTATAATACTTCACCTTCTCATTCTTCACTAAGCCTGGATTATCATCTTGTAATAATTGGGAGGCGGTGAGAGCAATCTCACTATCGGGAAACTCTAAATCATTGAAATTGAGATTAAATATGTCTGCACTCTCGCAAGATAAATGAAGAATTCAAGTGAATCCTTCAAGAGAGATGTCAATATCAAAATTTTTGAAATGAGAATGGATGACATTTTCTCGAACGGATAAGTTGGAATAGAGCATATAGACGAGTTTGGGATAAACTTGCTCTTTATCCGTGGCAAAGTGTTATAAAGATTTGGCTCTAAGGATTTGAGAAAGATTGAGGAGCTCAAAGTCAACAGATCATCACTGTTCTCCTAGAAATTATCTGCTTTTTGCAGAGGATGGAATGCTTAAATCTAGCATTCTCTGAAACAAAGGGGCCAAGGGAAGAGGATTTGGAGCTGGAATCAATTTTCTTGGATTTTCAGGCTTGTCATGCCTAGATCTCTTAGAGGACATGGTGTAAGAAGAAAATAAACTTAAAACTTGAAGTAAAAGTAGTAGAAATTGAAAAAAAGAGTGATTGAAGAAATATACCCAACTAAAGATGCAATTCCTTCCACAAAGCAATTCCAAGTGAAGATCTTGAGTCCAATTGAAAAAAAATCTTAAAGAAATTTGAAGTGGATGGGAGAATTTTAGATAGAGGTGATTGGATTAGGGCTTGAAATCGGCAAAGAAGAGGAAAGAAGATGGAAAAGTGAAGTCCAAAATTTTAAAACTGCCTTTAAAAATATTTAGACTAAATATTAGTCGACTGGACGGTCGACCGATCCCAGTGTACTACAGTTCTGCAGATCACTACGGTCGACTGGACGATCCGTCGACAAATCCCGAGAGCACTAAACTCAGTGCATCCTCAGTCAGTTGACCAGGCGGTCAACCAAAAAAATTAGTAAATCCTAACAAACTTAGTCGACCGGGCGGTCGACTAGGGGTACCCCGAAATCAGAAATTTTGAAATTTGAAATTTTAAACCCTGATTTTTATTGAAATAAACTTGTAAAATCTGAAATAATAAACAAAAATATTTTAAAAGATTATTTAGTCTAGAAAAATTCACAAGAAATATTTGCATCAATAATTTATTCAAAAATGATTTAAAAATACTCATAAAAATCATGCATATATTTAAATCATAAATTAAGCCATTAAAAATTAAGAAATGAAACCGTATACCCTTGATGGGCTCTGAACTTCTCCTCATCATTTCTCTAAACTAAGAGTTGAGGTGCAAAATTACTTTCTTATTTTTATGCTTAATAAATGAAGTAAATATTATTATAGAAAATATTTCAAAAAATACTTATATATGTTTATATTAAAATACAATCATATATGATAACTAATACACTCATAGGTATAAAAACAGGGGAAACACAAATGGAGTCTATGTTATCATCATGTATGCATTTTATATAAACAAATATGAAATTATATCAAATGAAATTGAAAATATACTATTATATAACAACAACAACAACAACAACAACTAAGCCATTTGACCCAAGTATTTGGGGTAGGATACATGAACCAAAAGAAAATTACGCCGGATTGGGTACATGGATAAGCTTTCTCCACTCATTCCTATCGAGCAATATGTCTTCACTAAGACCTTTAGCCTCTATATCTTATAAAACATACTATTATATAAACAATTTAAATCAACAAAATTGTATGAATCCAAACAACTACACATACATGTAAGAAGTCAATAACTCATCATATCTAAGCATGAATAACATGTATAGAATCTAGACTAACTAACATGAACATGTAAGCAATTTAAGCTTAAAAATTGGAGATATTAGCGATATAATTTAAGCTAGCAATCTCCATTTATAAAAAGACGGTGTTCTTCCACCTTACTTCTTTGAAAGTGATGCATCAAATTGGTTTGTCTTTCAAGCTCCAAATGCAATCACCAGTAAAGCACCACCTCCCCTTAAGTCATGGGAGGAGGATACATGTACATCAATTAAATTCAGTGTGTTTTTTCATAACTTCTTGGGCCCTTGAGGGTTAGTATTTTCTCGAATCCAAATATTATCCTCCTTCATATTCAATCTTTAAGTAACAAAATTGTGTAAGATAGCCTTTGTAGACACAATGTGTACAAGTGTACACCTTACCATACAAATAAGCATGTGTGTGTTGTGGCTTGTGTATGCTTGGTGTGTGCTCGTGGAGTGTGGTTTCTTTGAGTTTTTTCCTTTGAAAACATGGAATCAATTTTCTTCATATTAAAAGCACATTTCTTTAAACATACATCCAGAACATCAAATTCTATCTTTCAAAGACTCAAATTCATTTTGATCGAAAACTATTTTAGGGCTTTTTCTCTTACAAATACATTTATGAGAATCAAAATTATTAATCTTTTCAAAACCAATAAATAATTTTTCTTTTCTTTAAAAATAATATCAAGCTTGTTTTTCAAAAAATCATTCTCTTTTCTCAATTTCTTCTTTGAATTTTTTAAACTTCATTGCATTCTTACAATTTTTTGAAAAATCTACCTAGCTCATAAATAGTAAGGTCATCATCATCAAGAAAAATTTCTAGAGATATATTGGCGGGGTCGTTCCCATTGACTATGAAGCAAACATTAGCTGTATCAACCTCCTTATCAGATTCAGTCTCCGAGTCATTCCAAGTGGCTACCATGACTTTTTTTTTGTGCACTCTTTTAGATGTGGTCGCTTGGAGAGACAGACAATCGGTTATTAAATGCCCTATCTTCTTGCAATGGAAATATGGACCAATCTCTTTTTTCTTTCTTCATTCTTCATTGATGGTCTTGTTTTCTGAAAGTTTCTTATCCTTCTTTTCTTATAGAACATCTTGCTAACTTTCCTAATAAACATGGCAAAGTCTTTTTCCTCACTTTCGTTCATCAATTCTTCTTCTTCCGCAATGGATGGAGTAGCCTTGAAGACAATAAACCTTTTCTTTGGAGGTTTTCTACCTTCATGAACTGTTGTCTCTATTTCATGTGTCTTAAGATTCCCAATGAATTTGAGAAGTCCATGTTCTCACGATTATTGAGCTCCTTGAGAGTCATTGCCTTGACCTCCCAAGCTTTGGGAAGAGCTCTAATGGATTTCCTCACTTTTGATCGTTAGCAATCTCATCACCTAAAGAAGACAATCCACTAGTGATTTTAGTAAAAATGAGTAAGTATTTCATCTATTGTCTTATTGTCAAGCATATAAAAATTCTCATATTGAGAACGAAGCGAGTTTATTTTAGATCTCTTGACTTCAGAGTCACCCTTATGAGTTATGATCAAGTCATTTCATACCTCAAATGCGGATTTACAATTTAACACGTGAAAGATCATCATCATTCAATGCTTGTATTAATGCATATTTTGTCTTAGCATTGGATTTATAGTCCTTAGTGGTGGCCTCGGATCATGTATCCTCATCATTGTGAGGTTTTATAAACTCCTTAGATCAGCCTTTGCAGCCCTAAATCATAGAGACTTAAGGTATAAGGTCATCTTCACTTTTCAAATAGGAAAGTTCAACCCATCAAATTTGAATGGAGAATAATGCTAGAGAAGTCGTGTGATGTCATGAAAACAAGCATATAGGATATATGCAACAAAGAATTTAGCCAAACATGGATCACATATGGTGGTTAAACCAAAAATCTAGAGTACCTGGCTCTGATACCAATTGAAATCCCCTAGAGGGGGTAAATCAGTGATGGCTAAAAATGTAACATCCAGGTCTAGATATATATTAAAATTGGGTTAACGAGATTTTTCAAAATTTATTTTTGATTGTTTTAAATCCACTATTTTAGTATAAAATGAATTTTAGTAATTCAATTGTTGAAATCCAGAGTGGATTTGAATTTATATAAATCATATCGGATTAATTGATCGGAGAAAACATTGATATCTATATATATTTGTACACTAACATAAGTGTGTATAACACTTGAATAGTTTAAATCTGGTTTATTCTTTATATTTTTGAATTTTAGAATATACCAATAATGAGAACTATTGATTGTTATATTATCAGGTATTCTTTTGAAATTATTCAATTATTCATTTGGGTAACAAAGATGTGAAGATGTATGAATGTATATTTCATAAAATACTTGTTTATATACCAAGTATTGGTACATAAATTTTAGTTGTATTATATTTTATTTAATTAACGAGATGAGAAAGAATTAAAGGGAAGGTATGGGAAGAAATTAATAGGTATGGGTATGGGGAGGGGGAGTAGGTGGGGGAGAAAAATAAATAAATAAGTAAATAAATAAAAGAAAAATATATCCCTATTTATCTCTCCCTGGTTCTCTCTCTCTCTCTCTCTCTCTCTCTCTATATCTCTATTTCAGTTTTTCACTCACCTTCACTTTCTCTCTTTCCCTCTGGTCTGGTCGGCAGCTGAAGGCAGTGCCAGGGTGGCCGAGGTGCGGCGGCGCCAGGGAGGGGCGACGCCAGTGAGCGCGCCCCACTCATTCTCTTCCCTTCTTCCTCTTACTCTCTCTATCTCCCAGACTATCCCTCTTTTTCTCTCTTATCAACGGCGATAGATGCGGGGCAGGTCTCCAGCGGTGGCCTAGTGCGATGGCAGGCCGGCACAAAGCCGACGGCGTGGGGTAGAAGAAGAAAGGGGGAGAGAGTTGTGGGTTTTGGGTATGGGTTCAAACCCGACCCGACAAAAAAAACCTGACACGACCTGTTTTCCTTTATAAAGGTCAATTTTCATTTTAGCCCCTGATAAATGAAGTAATTACTTTTTGGGCCCTGTAAAATTAAAAATAGCCCTAGATAATTTCAGTTATTACGTATCTAACTCCGTATTGTATTTTATGAGTATTCAGAAATATTTCGACCAATCAGATTCCAATTCGTGTGATTCTGAAGCCGTTGGATTTGTGGGGATGAGAGCTATATGCCTACAGTATTGGTTATATGATATCAGTGTAGAGAGAATCGGCAAGACCAAGAGGTGGGAAAAGTCTGCCTCCGACTTTATTAAACATTGTGATTGCAAGTGTATTAACTATTAAATAATAATGATTATAGTGAAGTGAAGATTGATAGTAAAAGCAAGTGACATCAAATCTGTTGTGAAACTAATAGTTATGGGTAATAATTGGTTTGTAGTTGGTTAACACCGGATATACTTGGTGATGTGATTAAACAGTGACAGAACGGGGAACCGATTATTGATCGTGGATGTTCATTAATAAATAAGAGATAACTAGAAATCAGTTAAGATAAACAATCACTTGAGATACATTAATCAAAAATGGAGAATTATAGAACCGGTTATACTAATATCGATATAAGCGAAATCTGAAGTTAATATTAGTACTGAACCAAGCAAATGAAATTAGAATTTATCTTTGGACAATTTGAGATAACTGTGATATAGAAACCTCTATTAAATGGGATACATGTAATGGATGCAATATGATAAAAATAACATATTAATTAAATTATTGAAAATTTCTTTTAATACTGTTAACCCAAATAGAATCGGGACAATTTGGTTAATTTAGTGATTATAAACGTGAACCAATAATGATGAAACTGATCAAAGTGATTGGTAATAAACTGAATAGAGTAAATAAAAATAATTCCTAGCATTACCAGGCATATTTGATAAATAATTAGGACGCCAAAATCTCTTTATTAAACTATGTGCGCGAGATAAAAAAATATTATGCAGTATGTTGAGTATTGATCTTTGTGGATACTGTTTTTCAGATTTGTTGTGTTTCATGGTCTCTGTGTGTGAGAACATGTGAAATGATTACTATGATGATAATGATGAATAATTTTTATAAGAAACGTTAATATACAAATTGGTTGGATATTCGAAATGATTAAGTGATATTTAATTTGAATATACTAAATTGAATCAATGATAATTGGTGGCATAGTAGTAACTATTGAATCCGATTATAATTGAGAAAATCTTTGCGTGACAATAGATTGAATCATGATTAATATTGTTAACTTGAAATATGATATAAATGCTTTTAATGTGATATTTTGTAATAACTTGCACACTTGAGGCATCAAAGGTCATCAGATGGCTTATAAATTTATATATCGGTTAATAATTAATCAGAGCAATTGAAAGTAGTTAAATGGATAAATAATCAAAATTTATCAAACATGATGAGATGTGAAAAAAATATTAATCTTGGATTAAAACTTGTAAGTAGAAATTGTACTATTTAGCGATTAATAGTCATTAATGGGAAAACTATCGAATAAGATCAAGTTGATAAAAGTAGGATAGTGGGTGACCGATAATAGTATATAAGTAACAAAGTGAGTAATAAATTGGTGGAAACCAGTTAGAGTCAGTACTGAGTAAACATGGCAACTTAATATTAAGTATACCGATCAGAGATGGATAATTCGATTTCAACAAAACAAATACCGATAGTATTGAATCAATATTATGTTATAACTACTCTATGCATTGGAGACCTCCAGGTATTCTTGTAGTTGATAAATCAAAACATTGAGATTCTCAATTAGGCTTGAAAGTCATATATCTATAGTGATACTGATTATATGTAATCGATAATGAATAGATAATTATCTAAATGATTAGGTATTAGTGATACGGACGAAAAATTGAGCGTCGTGTCAAAATGATTAGTAATCTAGTATCAGTAAGTGATATACATATATAGAATTAACATGACATAACTATGGAAGCTGACGAGCTGAGAACTTGATAGTTAATAATTGATCGATATATGAATTTATACATGTGTATGTATACATATATGCAGTTTGATTGCATATGTGAATGCATAGGATGATTTGACTAGTAATTGACTGCAAGAAAGAAAATTATGAAATTAATAGCAATATAACCAGTAATGGTAGAATTCGGTACGTATAAAACCGACAATTATGAGACCGTCGGCAATATTAGTAATAAACTGATTTATCGGGACAATGGAGATCTTTTTGTGGTTTGAAATTAATAGATAGAAATAAGCAACGATAGAACATGTGTTATAGAAGTCAATAGTGTTAAGACTGGTAAAATATTAAGACCATTAAATTGTATGCATTATGTGTGTGTTTTTTATATCTTACATGCTATAAGAATTTCTTGAAACTACAACAACGAACTAAGAAATGAAAACGTATGAACTTGACCATGTGTGATACATCAGTATGGATATGAATCATGTCTGTGAAATATAAATATGCATAAGTATGTATATGATAATCGTGTATGTGGATATATTTATGTATTATCGGAGGAAGGGACCGGGTTAAACCGGAGGTGATCGAAGGGGAGTATTGTTAATTAATATATCGGTAGAAGTAACAGGGTTGAACTGGAGGTGATTGAAGGAGAGTATTATTATTTAATATATCAGAGGAAGGGATTGGGTTGAACCGGAGGTGATCGAAGGGGAGTAATGTTATTATGTTTATTGAAGTGTGCTTGATATAAATTTGATATGTCTTGATTTTTATGTAGTCATTTAAAAGTATACATGAATATATGTTTATGACATCCGGTATATAGTATGTGGTGGTTTATGACATCCGGTATATGGATGTGGTGGATTATGACATCTGGTATATGAATGTGGTTGATTGTGACATCTGGTGTATGAATGTGGTTGTTTGTGATATTCGGTATATGAATGTGATTGTTTGTGATATCTGATATATACATGTGGTTGTTATGTGCTTCATTATATATGGGCATGCGGTTATAATTGATAATACCATGAGTCGCATGTGAAATATGAATATTGTTGGGATTTGGGTCGAAGAAATAGTCCCACATCGGCTAGACGTGGGGATGGTCTTGGGTTTATAAGGATTTGGGCAACTCCACCTAACAGACTAGTCTTTTGGGATGGTGCCTCGAGTCCTTCAAGTGGTATCAGAGCCATGCCCCGAACTTAGTCGTGTGTGTGGGTGATGTTCGACGATATAGATCCCCAATGGCGCAAAGGCGCAATGGGCCTGGCCACCCCACTGGCGCAAAAAGGCGCATAGGCCCCTGTAAAGCTAATGTTGGGCTCTCGAGAAATTTGACAGTGGTGCTCCTTTGCAATGGGCGTACCGTCTTCTCACGCAATGAAGAGTTGGATCTCGATGGAGCATTTGATCTTCTAGTGTGGGAGATAGTTGAGCTTGCAGGAAGACTCTTTGTTCGAGGGGGATTGTTGGGATTTGGGTCGAACAAATATAGTCCCACATCGGCTAGACGTGGGGAAGGTCTTGGGTTTATAAGGATTTGGGCAACTCCACCTAACAGACTAGTCTTTTGGGATGGTGCCCCGAGTCCTTCAAATATGCTGCGAACTTAATTAAGTTAGGTATTAGTATATATGTTATTGGTGAATTACCAGGTGACTATAAGAGATAGACAATCAAATATAAGAGATAGACAATCAAGTCAGGTATTATATAACACAAATATAAGATATTGATTAATTGGACACGTAGGTCCAGAAGATCCAGAAGAATAAGTATCAGATAATGTAAAGCATCACTGACCTAGTTAGCTGCACTACTCAGCATAAGTAAGAAGATAATTGAAAATTTTACTTGAAACATGTTCAACTGCATCATACTTGGTTCATAATAGTATTAAAATGAAACTTTAAATTTAATGACTTTACTCACTGAGCTGTAGAAGCTATAACCCCCCACTTCAGATTGATGTTTTCAGATTGCGACGAGGCGAAGGATCAGCTTCAGGTTTAGGCGTTTCATTGAGAATCTTGCTTATTTTGAGAGCTATGAAGATGCAATTATGTTTTATTGCTTTTATAATTTCTTGTTGTATATGTCATAATCATATTTGATACATGAACTTGTAGGATGTGCTAGAGTTATGATAGATGGACTGTATAGAGATGAGTTAGATTGTGGTAATTTTAAAGAAAGTTGGGTTATAAATTATTCTGCGTGATTTTATAGATGCCGAGGGGTACTCTCAAGTTTTTGTTGTTTACCTGTATAAGTAGGCGATGTCAAGCCGAAACATTGCATAGATGATTGTTAATTGATATACGTATGATGTATTTGTGGCAAGTGATAAAATTCTAGGGAGATGCTGTCAAAATTTCAAATTTTATACAACAAGAAAGATAATTATGTTCTAAGTTGAGGATTTGTGAAGGATTCACGTAATGAAATCTGGGACCGTTACAAAAAATCTATGGCAAATAATGCGGAATTAAGAACAACTAATGTTATCTAGCAATACAAAGAGAAAGAAAACAATTCACACAATTAAAACAATGAAGCACAAAATATATCTAGAAATAATGATAACACAATATAGCATGCAAGACATAGAAGGAGTGAGTTGAGTAGAAAGAGAGAGAAAAAACAATCGCAAACGCAAGAATATATTTCAAGGTTCAAGCCACTGCTTTACGTTCCCGCCTTTACCGCAATGAAGGATTTTTTACTATTTTTGGATCGCGCAAGATCATCAACTCTATACGTTCCTGCAAGAATCACCGAACGCGCAAGTCCTCTCACTCGGCGTCACAACGCCTACAATCACTAACCCTCAAGCTCGTTTGAGGCCACAACCTCTACAACACTTGAATACAAGAAGTGTAATGATCTCTTTTAAATCACCGAATAGCTCACAACACAATCCTAGAACCAATGTAGAGAATTTGTAGCTTAGAGATTGAATGTGAGTGAAGCTTTGAAGTATTTGGATTGAAGAGATAAATCTTGAAATAAACTTGTATTTGGAATTTAGGCTCAAATTGATTTCTTTTAAAAATCTTTACTAAAACTCTTGGAAATCTTAAACAAAATACTTAATTAATTATCTTAGGGTTTTTCTATAGTATTCCTATTTATAGAGGGTCAAAATAGAAGAGAGAAATCCAAAATAGTCGTTATTGATTAACTCGAAAAAGACAGATTAAAAATATAGACGTTTTGAGGTCAATTAGGCTTTAACAAACCTATCGGTGACCAGCTAATCAACGGCTAATGGACAAATTTCTGACCGTTGGGGATAAGATCGACCGGGCCATTGACCAAATCCAACAGATAACTCTGGTATATCAGTCGGTCGATCGGTCGGTTGGTCGATGTTAACACACAGAGAACCTAGCCCTTACACATGGTCGACCAACGTGCACAAGCTATACTTGTGCATGTCCGTTGACCAATGTGCACGAGCTATACTTGTGCATGTTCGTGCAAAATCGGTCAATCGCTCGGTCGATTTTTAGAGCAATCAGCTCTGCATGTCGATCAACCAGACGGTCGACCGACAGTGGATTAAAACTTATACTAAAAAATATTTTGAAATACTCTTTGATTTTTCACTAAAATATTTTGAAATATCTTTTCAAAACAAGGTTCATGTATATATTTGAGGATCAAATTGTGTGATCCTAGATCAACACAAAAAGTAAAGTATAGAACTTGATTTTATAAAAATAGAAATTCTTTTTCAAAAACCATGAATCAAATACCGTTTTTAAAATGATTTAAACCATCAAAATTCTTTTCAAGAATTTAAAAACAAAACACAATAAATCTCCTGTATGTGTGAATCTCTTGAACAATTCAAATCTCTAAATTAGTTTTGATAAATTTAAATCTTATATTGTTAAATAAAGAAAAATAATTTTCTCGATTGCTTTAATCTTACAATTTTCCTGATCTCTTGAGTTTGACTCTAATCTTGAGAGCTATATGTGAACTTGATGCTTGAGCTCTTGGACGCTTTGTAGTTAGCTTCAAAACTTGTGAGTCTTTTGGAAAAGCTAAATACATAACTAAAATACTCTTTATAAACATGTAACTTATGTAAATAAAAATCATTAGTACTAATATCTTCATGAGATTATCATCATCAAAACTAGAGTAAAGGTTTGGGCCAACAAAAAAGGTATTACTTAACCAAATATTGATTAAATTTTATTTTAAACTTTTAATAATGACTTCAAATTAGATTAGAAATTTCTAAATTATAACTCTAACTTGTAGTTTGTAGTTTACTCCTAAATTCTTAATTAGATTGGAAACTCCACTAAATTTTTATTTAGGACTTTTTGTTCTATTAGGACATAAAATTTTAAATATAAAAAGATAACTGATTACTAGATCATGTATGAAGAAAAAATAGGAGGAGGCATGAAAAAGAAATTTTAAATATAATTAAAACTTTGAGAAATATAATCAAATATATTTCATAATGAATAATAAAAAATATTTTCCTAATTACTATTTTGATCTAACACAAACAATAAAACAAAAAAATAGCTAATTTACAAAATACTAGTTATGTTAGATTTGAAACTTTTAATAATCTTCTACTTCTCTTAAAAGCAAGTAATACAAAACATATGCACAATTCTACCCTCCATATTGTTTTATTGTTCTTTCGCCAAATTTGTCCCCCTTTCTTTTGTTCTATCACCTAATTTTTCTTATCATTTATATTTCTAATATAATTAAAACTCTCAAATTATGGAAACTTCTTCTTTATAATTATTTTTTTATCTTCCTAATATTATTAGAACTCAAAAACTAATTTTTCCTATTATTTATTATCCTAATGTAATTAGAACTTTCAAATTATAGAAACTCTTTCTATTTAATATTTCTTTCTATCATCCTAATATAATTGAAACTCTCAAATTTTCTTGCATGATTAAACGTGCGCAACTTACAAAGTAGGTATTCCTGCCCTACTAATTGGCCTAGTGGTGGTTATGATAATTAAGTTTCTTTCTTGGCACATCAATCAAATATTACTATGCTATTACTATCTTGTTCTTAGAATGTCTGATATTATTTTATGTTGATTTTTTCTCTTGAATTAATAATTTTATAAATCTGTCAAAGGTTAGATAGGTTATGCTTAATTCATACTTGAACACAGACAACACAGATACGGAGGTGTAGAAAAATATCTCAAATTGGTTTTAATTTGAAACAATTGTTATCTCATGTATACATGATGATTTCTCGTCGGTTATAATTCTAACATAGTCTATATTATTGCTATATGAAAATTTATAATACCAGTTTATATCTTATCTTAATTTTAAATACAAATAAAAGATAGAAAGAATGTCACCCCAATTTTATTTTGATGATTATTTTCTTTTTATTTTCTCTTTATAATTTGTTTCTATTCTATTTTTTATTTTGTTTTTTTACAGTGAAAATGAAGCGAGAAAGTATCTAGCATTAACTAAATATTACTATGATATCGGCTATCTTGTTCTCAAAATCTCTTGATATTACTTTATGTTATTTTTTTTCTCTTGAGTTTATAATTTGTAGATCTGTCAAAGGTTGATAGGTCTTATTTAATTCATACTTGAACATGGACATCAAAGATTATGGAAGTGAGAAAAATAGATCAAACTGGTTTTATTTTGGAATAATATTTGTCTCATTTATATATATGATGATTTCTCGCTGGTTATAAATCCAACATATTCTATATATTGCTATATGAAAATTTATAGTACCACTTGATATTTTGTCCCAATTTTCTACAAATAAAAGATGATCCAAAAAAAAAATTAGAAAGGACGCCTTAAACTATTTAATGAATCCGCAACTACTCATTTAATTTTTTTTATTTGTTCTCAACCATTCTTTTATTTTATCCTATATATTTTCTCCGTTTTCAGCTCTTTATTTATAGATTTCCTCCACTATTTCTTTATTCAACTATTTTTTCTTTTTTTCCAACTACTTTTTTCATCTATATTATATTTTACTTACTTTTATATTTCTTTTTTAGATTTTTTTATTGTCTTTTCTTACTTTACTTTTGATATTTTTTTTTGCAACATTCTTTACCTTTTTATTTTATCTATTTATCTTGTTTTGTGATTTCGTTTTACTAGTTTTTATGATTCATTTTAGTTTCACATTTTTTTATTTATGATTGTTTCTTTTTCTTTTTTCTCTAAAACTGATCTTGTTCTATCTTAATATATCATTTATTTTTATAAAACAATCTAAGTGTGATTGTTTTTATAAAAATATCTATATATAATTGTTTTTATACTTGTTTTTATTTTTATTTTGGTTTTTCTATGATTTTGTTCTACTTTTTTATAATTATTTTGTTTTCCTAGCTTTTCTTGTTTGATTTTTTCATGGTTCGTTTTCTCTTTTCTTTTTAAATTTTTATTTCTTTATTTTTATACCACTTTTTTATTCATTCCCGTCTTTGTTGCTTATTTGTTTCTTTTATGTTATCATTATTCTTTTGTTTTGAGATTTTTTATTTTTAACATTTAGAAAAATTTTATTTCTTCATATTTTTTACTTTTTTTTTGTTATTTTTGCCATTACTTCAAAACTTTTCTGTCTGAATCTTCCCTTTTTAATTTTTTATACACTTTTTATTTTATTTCTATTTTAAAGTTAAATATTTCTACATTTTTTGTTATTTTTTAATAGATTGATATTATGTTATTTTACCTAAATTATTAGAAATATATATTCAAAAAGCACGAGATGTTGGTCCAAGAAGATCCAATCTGATTGGAGAAGATAATGACTTGAAGTAGAAGGAAACAAAATCAGAGCAGATTAATCGACTATACAGTCGACTAATGCTCAAACTAGTTGATTATACGTTGACTAGACAGAATTCTGAAAGAGAGTATTATACAGGAGTCGATTTATAAGTTTTTATAAATCGACTAGTGGAAGGGATTAGTCGACTAGTCTGCATGACAAGTCGACTAATCAAGCTGTTTCTAAAGCGTGAGCAGTTTTCTTTTCAGGGGCATGCAATTTTTCTTTTCTGGTGGAGTTCGAATATGATTCAGATTTTATTCAATGAAGAATTATTTTTAAAGTTTAAAGGTCTAGAATTCTTCTAGATCAAGGAGATCAACTCCTCATCGGATTAATTAGGATTCTTCAAGTATCCGACAGTCAAGATCATCTCATAGTCCAAATAGAAGTTGTATTGTAAAATCTTATAAATAAAGGTTATAACCCTGTAGGTTGTAGTATCAATAACACCAATGAGATTTTGAAGAAGATCAGAGGAAGCCAAAAAAGAGAAGAGTTAGGAGACAGTGCATAGAGAGAAGTATATGAAAGTACACCTAGATGGGGGTGAATAGGTGTAATACTAATCAAATATGAAAATACAGCAATTAAAATATATAATGCAAACAGTCAACTCAAATCAAGAAGTGAAGCTGCATTCCAAATTAAGAGCTCTAAAACTTTTCTTCTATATTTCTCTAGATAAGAGTTGAGCTGCTCAATTGCCTTCTTGATTGAAAGAGGAAATCCGACAAGTATCAGTGATGCAAGAGATGAATAGAAAGTGCAATAAAAGTAAAAACACAAGGGCAAGAAATAGAGATAAAGTAAGAGCAAGAGAGAAAGTAATCGCAAACACAAGAGATTTGTTTCGAGGTTCGAACACCAAGCTCTACATCCCCGCCTTCACCGTGTGGAGGATTTTCACTATCCACAAACAACTTTCACAAAAGAACTACAAGGTCTATATAAGACCTGGAGTACACAACTTCAACCTTCAATCCTCTACACAAGAGGTAGCATAAAGCCAATGAAGTTTACAAGCTTTCAGTAATCACAAAGATCACAAAGTCTCTCTATACAACTTCCTAGAGTTTTAAGTGAAAAAAATGAAGCTCAAGAAGTTTGTGTGAGAAAAAACTCAGTTGAGAAAATTGAACTTGAGAGCTTAAAACTTGCAGAGAATGATTTAGAATTGAGAGCTCTTGAAACTTGAAAGCAAAAACTTAATTTTTTCCTTAAAAACTATGATTTCAAAAACATTTATCAAAACTTCTTGTTTTTTAAAAGCTTCTCCTATACTGACCCATATATATAGGCAATAGGTAAATAACATTAGACAGCTAAACCAGTCAATAAAATACTGATAAAGTCTTAATAAAGTGAAATATACCTGTTTGGAGATAAGACAAAACAGTTTGAACAGAAAAAAATCTCGTTTTATTTCAAAGTTGGTCTAAATGGTACACTAGGGTTATCGACAGTCCAATAGAACTGTCGACGGTCTAGTGTGTAACGGCTAAATTTTTAACCATTGCAGAGCTTAAACTATCGATAGTCCAATGAGCCTGTTGACAACTCAGCTGGTACACAACATATTAGCTGTCGACATTCCCCTTGGACTGTCAAAAGCAAATCAACATCAACAAAAACTCTAGATATTGAAAACAGTTGTCAACAGTTCTCTGAAAAATCTGTGGACAGTCCAGTTGAGTGGTCTGTCGATGGCTCAATTGAGTTGTCGATAGCCCAACTTGGCTATCTCACAGATACAACAAATCTAAAGGATTTCAACTATATTTTGTTTTAAACATGTTTTAATACAAAATAATTTTTTATAAACTCTTTCAAAAACAAGTTCATATAGATAGATTTGAGCCCAAACATGTGAGATTAAAAACTAACAAATATTCTAAACATGTGAACTTCTTATTGAAATACTTAAAAAATAAAACCTAAAAAATATAGAGTATATATTAAAACCAATTTTGTAAAAATATCAAAAACCTAAAAACTAGATATGAAAACTTGTATTTTGTGCGTGTAATTCTTGAGCATCAATTCAACATCAAAACTTAAACACTCTAAAATCTTACATAGGGTTACACTCTCTTCAAATCTTCATTAAAGAGCTTCTTCAAAATTCACACTTTTGATTGTCCGAGCTTGAATCCCTTCCTTGAATCAACTTGATTTCTTCAAAACCTCCCTTTTGAGAAAGAATGGAACAACTTCCAATCTTTTGAATCCTGTAAGCTTATAAATACTAGAACTTGATTAGTACCAAATAACTTCATGTGGTTTGTAATCATCAAGACAAAAATCGCAGTGTACCCTTGGGCCAATAATCTTTCCATTTTTGTTGATGACAAAACACATGAGTTATTTAAGCAAATAAAATGGAGAGCTTAGAAAGCTCCCCTTGAAATTATGCTCATATATCAAGTTCAATCATACATAACTAAAAGATATAGCAATAAAAAAAAGTCATATGCATATAGGTAAGAATTTTATAATATAGAATATTATGCATAAACGGGTCCTTCCATGCCTCCAACCACAAAAAATAAGTATGCAATAAAGATTAAGATACCAATTAAGATACCAATAAATAGACATTATAAATATTGCATACAAACATGAAAATGGACAAGAGGTAATTGCATGAAAATCAATTTCAAACAAATAACTCAAAATACTTCTCCCTTTTTTTTTATCATACATCAAAAAGAAGGATACCAATATTAAAAATTCAAATATGAAAATAGATCACTTGAACATGTACTAATTGAAAGTAAAACTCAACTTAATGAAAAATTTTCATGGAAAAGTGATATAAAACTCATAAAGCCAAGAAAAATCATAAACTTAATCCATCATACAAACATTTAACTCACCATAAATGAAATAAAATCTATTAAAATCAAGTGGTTTAGTAAAAATATTCGCTAATTGAAAATCGGTGAAAACATAATCAATTTCAATATCATCTTTCTCATAATGATCTCTAAGAAAGTGATATCGAATCTCTATATAATTGGTCTTACTATGTTGATTTGCATTCATATGAATAGTACTAGTATATCACAAAATATTTTAATATGATCATAATGTAAATCATAATCAAGGAGAGTATATTTCATCCAAAGGACTTGTGCACACAAGCTCCAGCTACAACATACTCGGGCTCAATAGTTGAGAGGGCTACAAAATTTTATTTCTTGAAAGACCACAAAACGAGACAATTTTTTAAAAATTGACAAGTTCCACTGGTGCTATTCCTATCCACTCTATAATCGACATAGTCGACATCCAAATAACTTGTCATAGAGACTTATCTGATTTTCATATACCATAAGTGTAGGCTGTCCCAAAATCACTAAGGACAAGTCATCAGACGAAACTTCACTTCAACGCGAAGGTCGCGTTTCAAACTAAAAGGCGGACCTCGCATCCATAGAAGTACGAAGACTTCAGACGCGGGCCTGAGTAAACCCATGTTCAACGCGAGTCTGAGTAACTCTGCATCCCGTCCAATGCGAGTCTGAGGAACCCCGTCTCTCATGCAGGGTCTGAGCAACCCCGCATCCCATTTCCAGCGCAGGTCTGAGAAACCTGGCGCTCCACTTCAGATGCGGGTCTAAAAAACTTTGCGTCTTACTTTAGACGCGGGTCTGAGAAACCATGTATCTCACTTCTCATTAGGGTCTGAGCAACCCCGCGTCCCATTTCAAGCGCATGTATGAGCAACTCGGTGCTCCACTTCAGACGCGGGTCTGAGAAACCCTGCGTCTCACTTTAGACGCGGGTCTAAGAAATCCTACATCTCACTTCAAATACGGATCTGAGCAACTCTGCATTCTAACTAAGACACCCGCGTCTATAACAAGCAATGCGAGGTCTGCGCCTAACAGGAGACCTGTGTTTCTGTTATAACTGACCTTCATTACTGGGTCAATTAACTCTCCACATAATGTGAGAGTTAATCCTCACTATGAAGAGATTTTAGGGGATAATAATACCCCTATGACTCCCTATAAATAGCCTGAGGAGCTATGAATGAGGGAGAGATTTTTTTGGTGGAGAGGAGGCTTTTCTAAGATTGAGAGCTGAGAATTCTCAAGCTAAAAGCTTTCGCTTTTTGGAGAGAGGGAGAAAAAGAGTAATCAGTGGAATCTAAATACTTAGTGTGTTAAAAATAGAGCTCCCTTCTGATTGAATCTTTGAGAGCATCCTGAAGAGAAGCTTGATAGCCAGTCGGTCAAAGAGAACAAGAATCACTCTTCATCGCCACACGAAGAACCCAGCCTTAAAAAAAGGGGAGAATCATATCTTCTTCTCACTTTTGTAATCGAGATTATTCCATTGTAACTTTTCAGCCAGTTAAAAAATTTTACATCGATCCACTTTTTTGATCAAACAAAAGATGGCGACTCCACTGAGGATCTAGTTTCTCTACTGACGAGAACGCTATAGCGCAAACTGATGTTCGGTTCCTCGAGAAGACGGTAGAATCTCTCGTTGTTGAATTTGACGAAGAAAAGTATGAGAAATTTCTTTTCTCAGGCTCTGCCATTCCCAAGGCAATGCAGCAATACCGCAAAGTCTCTTCGGAGACTCGCTCTCAAATATTTTCAGAGATTACTTCTAAAGTGGCCCGCACCACTGCCCACAGCACAAGCGGTGTCACTTTAGAAGAGGTTCTGAAAACCTTTCATGCAGCCCATGCGGCCCGTGTCAACGTCTCTCAGGAGACCCGCAGGGGTAAAAGCATCGGCATACGATCAAAGTAACGGTGAAGATCAATTCCGTCGTTCTTCTCCTCTCCAAACTCTGCAATTCTAGGTTGTTGGGGTTCCCAACAACCCCTGTGGCTTAACCGGAATGCTGACGTCGATGAAGGCGTCGTGCTCATCAACAACAGATTGAAAATTCTATAGAAGCAATCTGTTCTGCAGATCAAAATGTGAGGTTTATACCCGTGTTTCTTTCAAGCAACGCGAGGACCGTGCTTCTATTTTAGAACGCGAGTCCCGCATTTTTCAACAACGTGAGGTCCACATCAAACGCGAGACCCGTATTCTACCGGCTCCAAAATGCGAGACCAACATTTTGTCTTTCTCAGAAAGCGAGGCCCGCGTTTTTAATTCTAAACACAATGGCCGCGTTTCAGCTCCATGCAAGGTCCATGTTTTAACAAAGCAACACAAGAACCGCATTCAACATTGCATATCTTCAAGACAAAAAATGCCAAAAAGTCCTCACCTCAAACGTTCGAGGCTAGTTCTCCAGACGCTCCCTCAACGGATCTAAGGGACTACCTGATAAGGAAGAGAAGCGTTCATCAAATCACCCCTCGATGTCATTACGAGCAACTCATTTCAGCAGTACTCTCTGATTGCCATTGCGATTTTCAGACAAATAGACCTTCGATTTTTAACCAGTTGACAGCGGCTTCAGACTCAGCCAAAAGATGATGATCTCAGAAGAAGAAATCATTCTCTGACATTGAGTTCCCATAAGTAACTGCCAACATGGTGGGGCCGAGTTTCACACCAAGCAAGTCCAAGGGGAAGAAACTGGGTATTAGTTCAGAGGAGTCGATGCTGATCGATCTCCAGATTCAAAAGAGGTTCTTGTTTAACCTGAACGGGTCTACCGGCACACTCGGACCCATACAGGAGCAATCACCCCAGTCGACTACAGTCTGTTAGCCAGGGGGATTGAGGTGAATGATGAGCACTCCGCTATCATCGAATCCTGGTCTTTGAATTCCTATTCGGAGACAACCTCCTTTGCCTACATGGCGGGAACTCCCGAGGAGGTAGCTAAGCGATTCGAAGAGCAGGCCTGAGTCCAAAGGGAACAATTCGATATGATTCGAATGCAATAAAAATCTATGGACACCCTTAAGCAAATGCTATCATAACTGCTTAAGAACAAAAAGAAATCGAAAGTCAAAACTCCTTCCAAGAAGTCCAAGGATAAACAGAATGAGGGGGAGACTCATCTTCTGCAAATACTGAGAGTGAAGAGCATTCCAAATCTCAGCCACCCAAATCTTCATCTGAAGAAGAGGATAACTCAGAGAATGAGAGCTGTCATTCCAAGATGATGAGCAAATTGGAGCAACACCTCGAGGCTCTCGCAAACCGAGATGGTCTCCAAGATGTGGGGATAGTCTGACCCTACCCAGTAGAGTGGGACACGACTCCCTACCCTCCCAAGTTCAAGGCACCGACCCTTCATACTTTCGATGGTAATGGGTCGCCAACACATATACTACTTCAAATCCCAAACTGGGAATGTAATATCGAACGATGCCATCATGGCTCGTTTATTTATTGACACTCTTAAAGGGGTCGCCTTTGAATGGTTCATGAAACTTCTTGCCAGCTTGATTAAGACATAAGCCGACCTTGAGAAGTTATTTCTGGCTCATTTCTTTGAAGACGATACAGAAATTTCAGTGCCAACTCTCATTACAGCCAAGCAAAAGAAAGGAGAGTCCATCAAAACATTCGTCGAGAGATTTTAGAGCGTGACACTCTGTTGTTCCAGCGGCATGACCCAGTCTACACTAGTTGAGATGTTCCATCATAATCTGCAAACTTCTCTACTTGCTTAAATAAGAGTAGTAGAATGTCACACTTGGAAGCAGTTGGTGCTATAAGGCGAACAGCCGAAAGAGATTGTCGCCAGGGTCAGGGCTGAAGAAAAAGACATCAAATTGAGACCCGTCAAGTCAATGCAACGTGCATCAGAGTCGTCTTCTCAACCGAGAAGAAGAGATATTGTGGCAAAGAAAGTCAAGTCACCTTCAAAGACCCAGTTAGTCAGAGGAGGAATGGCTCCCGACCAGGCACATGCTAATAAGTTGTATTCCTACAGTGATGAGCACGTGGTGTTTCCATTCAAGTTACTCCAAAAGAGTAACAGGCTCAAATTTTTGGAGATCAGATGCCCTAAAAAGGTGGGAAAGACTGATGATCCTAACTACTATTTATATCACAGGATGCTGGGGTACCCTACCAAGAGCTGTTACATCTTTAAAGATGTCCTTCAGGCTCTGATCGATGCAGAGGTGTTAAAGGTTTGTCCAGAATAGGTGATCGCCAACATGACAGCTACATTACCTAATAAATTTGGACAAAATCTTCCACTAGCACCAACCGGAGTGGTTCCCATCTCGAAAGGGGCGCTAAGAGTGATTAATATTGATCCTCACAATCAGAGGAAGAAGGGTCTTATTCTTTTCCTTACTCCTCAAGAAGAGACAGTATGGGTCCATCTTGACATTATCAAAAGCCAGCAGCGGACAACTGTCATAAGCAGAAAGTTCAAAGGCAAGGCTAGAGCTTTCTCCAGCAATGTGGTGAGTATCCCTACAAGAGAAACTGAGGAAGATGTCCCCTCCTTAACTAGTTCGGGAGACGAGGAGTTCACCTTTGCTGTTAACACAGGCGCATCTCCTACATCAAAAACTCGATCCGGTAAGTAGTACCTGAAATAGTACGACGAGCCGGTAGTAAACTTCTTATAGCCAGGTGAGGAGGTAATCGAGCAGTCCACGAGCCCATCCATGAAAAAGTATAAAGACCTTCAGTATGTCAAAGCTCTTCTGAAAAGCGGTGCGGGATTGTCAACTCCCTTCCGTTTTGATGTCTTGGCTCAACTAGCCAACATCCCAGCTCGAATCACTCTCTATAAGCTCCTAAGGCTTTTCAAGTCTACAAGAGATGCTCTAAGAGAAGCATTAACTGATACATAGATTTTTGTAACCCAGATTCCTACTATATGTGAAGAGGAAGATGGCAACTATTGCCACCATACCTCGAAGCAATTTTCCTGTATCACCTTCACCTCAGAAAGCATGAAAGTTAAGAAAAATATGACATACTCTTGTATTACACATGGTACATTGAATCATTTAAAGTGAATCACATTCAAGCTGATCCAGGATCCACGTTGAGCATTATGCCCCGCAGGATCATGCAGCATTTGGGAATCCCCACCCATCGGCTAAGTGCTACTTAGATAACTATATATAGCTTCAAAGCCAAAGGAACGCGCCCAATGGGAATAATCAAGCTCAGGTGTCAAATTAAGGATCTAAAATCTGAGGTGACATGTTATAATACTGATACCTCGTGCAATTTGCTACTGGTATGACCTTGGATTCAACGCAACACCATCGTGCCATCCACTCTTCATCAAGTAATGAAATACGTTGGTGAAGATGAAAAAGTGAGAATGTTGATGGCCGAAAGGCATCCATTCAAAGGAGTTGAGAATTATTTTACTGATTTCCTCTTTTATCAGGATTCTCTTAAGGCTGATGAGAATCCACACGCAGAAGAACACGACTCTGGCAATGATGCTGATACAAAGCCAGAAGAAGAAGAATGTCTCTGGGAAATAAATCCTCTTATAACGAGCATTGAAAAGCTCAATTTTGCTACCACCGCTAATATTGGAAGCGAGTGGTTCATCAATGAAGATTTAGATTTGGCTTACTTTTCTATATTTGCTTCGAATTCTGTACTGTCAGACACTAGCACTGACATAGGCAGCGATCCTTACTCAGCGATGAATACTTTGACATCATTGCGTGTACCAGTAAAGTCGTCCCTCCTGGTACACGAAAAGATCAAAGGTGCACACAATGCCCTCTTTGACGTACCAACCAAGCGAAAAGATCAAAAGTCAATTCTATTCGGGTGGTTCAAAATAGAGCCCGTAGCTTGTGAAAGCTTAGAGAAAAATTCTTAGTCTCCATAATTCTTCTATATGGACAAAAGTCACATCACATGATGGAAAGGATGGCGTATGATTTTATCAAAGAATCAGGCTTTAATTTCAGCAAAGAAAAACGAGCACTATTTCGTTCATTTGTACCGAAAGGCAAAGACCTCGATTACTATCACAAGATCCTAAGAGGACACGGTTATGTATCTACACCAATCTCGTCAGATCCTGAGTCTGAAGAAGAGGTCTATCATGATAGCTCATCAGCAACATCGTCATGGGACTCAGATATCTGCATCGACAATATCTTCGGAAGTCTTTTAGTGAACATGGTATCAGCCAACCACTTAGAAGATGATGAAGAAGATATTTTAAATTTGAAGAATTAATCCAGTCGAATTCTGATCCATAGATTAAACACTTAAATACTCTTTGGGACATACACTTTGATCAATGCGAACTGCCCACTGAGGATAAAGTGACTCAGATAAATCTTGGATATGAGGCTAACCCCAAGCCCATTTTCATAAGTAAAAGCTTGTCACCTTTCGAGAAAGAACACCTAATACAGCTTGTACGAGAGTATATAGATTTCTTCGCTTGGAATTATGAGGACATGCCCGGGTTCGATCCCCAGATTGCTATGCATCATCTCAATATTAACTCGGACACTAAACCAGTCAAACAATAACAACGATGGTTCTCTCGAGATCATGGAAGCAATCGAATCAGAGGTCAAAAAGCTCATAGACTCTGGTTTTGTCAAAGAAGAGCAACACCAGATAGGGTGGCCAATATCGTTTCCATTCCCAAGAAGAATGGAAAGATCAAGATTTGCATCAACTATCGCGATCTAAAGGCCGCTTGTCCTAAAGTTAAATTCTCTCTCCCGATCTGGAATGTTATAATTGACAACATGTGCGATTTTGAGAGGATGTCTTTCATGGATGGCTTCATAGGGTACAACCAAATAAAGATATACCCGGAGAAAAAAGCACAGATCTTTTAGGATGCCTTGGGAGTATACTGCTACACAGTAATGCCCTTTGGCTTGAAGAACGCTAGAGCGACATATCAACGCACCATGAATGCGATCTTCCATGAGCATATACGTAAGACCATAGAATGCTATGTCGATGATATCACCATGAAAAGTTATGACAAAGGTGATCACCTTGCAGACCTGAAAAAAGAGTTCGACATCATGCGAGCTCGCCAGTTGAAGATGAACGCAACCAAGTCCTTTCTAGGGGTAGCTAGTGGCAAATTCCTTAGATTTATTGTAACATCCAAAGGAATTCACCAGGATCCAAAGAAGATTCATGCCGTCCAAGAGATGCAACGTTCGAGAAATCTCAAAGAACTCAGAGGTTTATAGGGACGACTGGCGTACATCTAGAGATTCATATCAAATCTCTCAGGGTGCTGCCAACCCTTCACTAAGTTAATAAAGAAGGGACTCTCATTCATTTAGGATAATGCTTGCCAAGAAGCATTCAAAGAGATCAAAAAGTATCTCACACACCCGCCCACGAGAAAAACCTTTTCTGCTATATGTTCGAGCGATGGATCATTCCTTGAGATCTTTACTAGCCCAAAATAATGATCAAAATCATAAACATGCAATCTACTATTTAAGTAGAACAATGATTAATGCTGGCCACCGTTACAACCCAATCGAAAAGGAATGCTTAGCGTTGGTCTTTGCTGTCCAGAAGATGCGACACTACCTTATGGGATAACAAATTCAAGTCATCTTCAGAGTTACTCCTTTAAGATTGCTCTTGACAAGGCCATTTTCACTGAACTGCAGACTAGCGAAATGAGCTATATTGCTCTCGCAATATGAGGTGCAATTCATGCCACAAAAGGTGATCAAATGTCCAGCTGTGGCAGATTTCCTGGCCGATCATCCAATTTCAGAAAATTCAAAACTTTATGACGATCTCTCAGACGAAATTGCAAAAGTTAACATCATCGACAATTTCTCAGAAGAGCAATTGGGGTAACTGTTCTTTGACGGAGCATCAAGGATGAACCCTGAGGGAAATATCATTTCAGGTGTGGGGTAGAACTTATCTTCCACATAATTATGTGATCCCTCGTGCATTCTTTAACTGAGCCATATTCCAATAATGTCCCAGAATACACTGCTCTCTTGATTGGGATGCAACTTGCTGAAAAGATTGGAGTCAAAAATCTCAAAGCATATGGTGATTCAAAACTCATCATCAACCTGGTTCGTGGGGAGTACGAAGTCTAACATGAAAACTTGGTGTCCTATGACAACGCGACTGTATCCATGCAGAGAAGTTTGAAAACTTCTACATTGACCATGTACCACGTCAGTAAAATGCGCATACAGACGCACTGGCTTCTCTCGCTGCTTCATTGGCCCTTCCAGCTAGAGCCAAGGAGAGAGTACTTGTCTACAGTTATGAATTGTACTATAGCAAATTCGCCCTTGAAGACAGTAAAACTCCAAGAAGAGACCTTCAAGTCAAAGAGGTTTTTGAGACTTCGACAAGTCTTGAACCTAAGGATTGGCGATTTCCTTACATTAACTTTGTCTTATGTGGCATATTGCCTGACGATCTCAAGGAGGCTGCTGCCATCAGAAGGAAAGCCCCTCGATTCTATTACAATGCGATCACACAGACATTGTATTGCCGATTATATGATGGAATCCTACTCTGATGCCTTTCATATAAAGAGGCACAAGAGGCGCTCAAAGAAGCTCATGAAGGTGTGTGCAGAGCTCATCAACCCGGACTCAAGCTCAGAGATCGGCTTAGAAGACTTGGCTATTATTGGCTATATGAAGCTCTTGATTCCTCTGAATAAGAGTTGAGGCGCTATATGAAGCTCTCGTGGTTAAGCACAAGTGAGGCACACACAATCAAACCAAGCATATAATTATGATATGACAATATGAATGATGCAAGGCACAAAGTAAAGAGAGAGAATAAGAGTCAATGGATCAAACGCAAACAACAAGATTTGTTTCGAGGTTCGAGCACCTAGCTCTAAGTCCCCACCTTCACCGAGAAGGATTTCCAATCCACTAACTTTGTCCACACAGGACTCCCACACAGGGAACCTCCAACGAGGATTTGGGGCAACAACAACCGGGAGTACACAACTCCTCTCTCAACCAATGCAACCTCTCACTAAAGGCAACACAAACACCACCTCACACAAGAGGGGTAGGCCCTTAGCCAAACAACCACAATACACCTCTTCACTAAGAGGGATACAAATCCAACACAACTCCACCTCTCACTAGAAGGAGTAAACCATGACCTCAACCTCTCACTAGAGGGAGCCAACCACCACTCCACAATCAACCTCTACCCAAGAGGGATACAACAAATAAGGAGGGTTACAACAAGGTGGTCTATCTCAACCACAAACAATCTTTTCCCACAAATAAAAGATCCTATAGATAGGATAGCAAGATATGGCTCAAATGTGGAAAACAAAGAGTTTGAAAATCAAGAACTCAAAGAAAAACTCTAGGGAAAAACTCTAGATATAATTGAAAATGAAAATCAAACTAATTCCCAAAGAATTTTCTTTTCAAATGAATTTCCAACCCTTTTTAAAACAAAGCAAAGATCAAATCTTTTTAGCTCTAAAAACTCTTTTGAAACTAGTAATAAAACACTAGAGAGTAGGAAATTTTTCTCACTAAAAATCTTCTTTCAAAAACCCTTACAAATGGGGTATAAATAGCCCCATTGAAAAACTAGCTGTTGGGCTGTTTTTCAGCCCTGGCGGCTGGCGGTCGACCGGCCCGGTCGACTGCCAACGGTTAAAAATTTGACAGTTGGAGCTTTCCGGTCGACCGTGCCAATCCAGAGAGCAAATGCTCTCTGGTCGGTCGACTGCTCGGTCGACCGTCCAATCCTTAAGGTCGACCGGTCGGTCGACCGCCCCCACCCGAGAGTGGGGTACTTGCAGTCGGTCGACCGGTCCAAGTGGCTGGCCAGCGTGCACGTTTTGTGCACGTCGGTCGATCGGTCCGGTCGACCGACTCTGGGTACGGTCGACCGGTCCGGTCGACCGCCAGAGCCTGGCAGGCAGTTTTTCAGGACTTGAAACTAAAAATCACCTAGAGGGGGGTGCATAGGTGATTATGCTAATCAATGCACAAAAAAAATTTATGATGAAAGAAACACCCAAACCAAGTGAATATAGCAATGAATGCAGAGAGCAAGTAATAAGAGAAATAAAAGTAGAGTAAGAAGCAAGAGCAAATAAACCAAACGCAAACACCGAGAATTTTTCCGAGGTTCGAGCACCCAGCTCTACGTCCCCGCCTTCCTCAGAAGGATTTCTAACCACTATAACTTCACAAAGATGTTAAAAAATACGCCGGAGTACCCAACTCCACAATCTCGAGTACAAGTTCTCTCTTGGTGATCAAAAGACCACAAAATCTCTTTTGCAAAACTCTTTTCCCTTACCAAAATCCTTGTAGAACATTGAGTAAGAATGAAGCTCTTGTGTGTAAGGAGAAAAGAAAAAGAAATCAGAGAGTTCTTGAAAATACTTCAGAAAATGAGAGAGAATTTCAGCACAAAAACCAAGAAACCAAGCTCTTTTGAAAGCCTTAAACTTTTTAAACTTTTGCAAATTTTTCTTGTAATGAACCTCTCCCTAAACACCCCTATTTATAGTAAAGGGCTAGGGTTTAAAGATAAACTCACTTAAGGCTAATTAGGAAGTATTAGGATCAGTAAATGACATTTAAACCCTTATTAGAGAGAAAAAGACAAAATAATCAGTTTTAAAATTATAGCCGTTACTGTTCAAACGGCTATTCCGGTCGACCGGTCGGTCGACCGAAGTACAAAAATAAGAGCCGTTACCGGCTCTTGGTCGACCGCCGCGGTCGACCGAAAAATACAGAGAGCAATGGTCTTGCAGTCAGGAAGGTTTCGGTCGACCGCCTGGTCGACCGTGAAACGTGCACACGGATACGCACTGCTGCCAGAACCTCGGTCGACTGGGTCGGTCGACCGGCTTGACCTGACACAGGGTCGGCCGACCGGACGGTCGACCGGCTTAGGTCAAAGGCCAAAACAAAAACAGAATTTTGAAGGGAATTTAAAATTAAACAAAGTAGTTTTGAATAGAGATATATATAAAATATAAAAATGAGTTTGTAGCTAGAAGATTGTATACAAAAAATATTTTGTACATATTATAGGAAATATTTTTGGAAATAAGATGTGCGCAAAAACGTGTGTGATAGAGCTTCAAACCTATTCACTATTCTTTAACAAAACTATAAAACTAGAAACAAATCTAATGAATTATCTTGAGCAATCTTGAAGTCTTGAGCCATGCAATGCCTTGCTAGAGCCTTCTCTTCTATGTTCCTTCCTTGATGTGCAAAACGCCTTCTTTGCTTCATGAACCTAGAAGTTCTTGCAATAGCTAAGCAAGGCCTCCAAATATGGTACTAACCTGAAACTTATCTTAAACAAACTTATTAGTACCAAATAGCTCTTATTTGTTTTGTTATCATCAAAACTCTAAACAAATGGAGAGTGTAACCTTTTGGGCCAACAATCTTCCCCTTTTTGATGATGACAAAACAAATAGGCTATGAACAAAAATATAAGGGAGGAGAAAGCTCCCTCTCAAATTATTCTATATTAAACAAAGAAAAACAATGTAATTTGTAATTTGCAAGTAAACATCATGAAACCAAAAATCGTAAATCATGAAATATAAAACACTTGCAAAACACTTAAACTCAAATTACAAGAATTCATGAAAACACATCAAAAACTAAAAACATATATAAACCCATATGGAACCAAAACCATATGAACTTCATATTTTCGTACATAAACTCATTCTCCCCCTTTTTGTCATACATCAAAAAGGGTCAAGAAAACATTGTTTTTCAATAACACAAACATTAAGTTCACCACATATGAAAGAAAATCTAGCAAAATCAAGTGGTTTAGTGAAAATATCGGCAAGTTGCAAATCCGTAGAAACATAATCAATATCTATATCTCCTTTCTCAAATGATCTCTAAGAAAGTGATATCTAATCTCAATGTGCTTGGTCTTACTATGTTGATTTGCATTCTTAGTCATATGTATAGTACTAGTGTTATCGCAAAATATTTTTATATGGTTATAACGCAAATCATAATCAAGGAGAGTATGTTTCATCCAAAGGACTTGTGCACAACAAGCCCCCGCGGCAACATACTCCGCCTCGGCGGTTGAGAGAGCTACGAAATTTTATTTCCTAGAGGACCATGAAACAAGACAATTACCAAGAAATTGACATGTCCCACTAGTACTCTTTCTATCTACTCTACAACCCGCATAGTCGGCATCCGAATAACTCGTCATTGAGAAATCTCCGGTTTTCGAATACCAAAGACCCATTCCAATTGTGCCCTTAATTTAACGAATAATGCGTTTTACCACAATAAGATGGGACTCTTTGGGACACGATTGAAATCTAGCACAAAGACACACACTAAACATTATGTCCGGCCTACTTGCCATCAAATACAAAAGACTACCTATCATGCTCCTATACAATTTAATATCAACATTTTTACCTTGGTCATCCTTATCAAGCTTGGTTGTAGTTGCCATGGGAGTGTTGCAAACTTTAGAGTCTTCAAGTCCAAACTTCTTTACGAGTTCCTTTGCGTACTTGGCTTGACATATGAAGTTCCCATCTTGCAATTGCTTGATTTGGAGCCCAAGAAAGAAATTCAATTCACCCATGGAAGACATTTCAAACTCACATTGCATAACCTTTTCAAACTCCTTGCATAAAAACTCATTAGAAGATTCAAAAATTATATCATCAACATAAATTTGCACAATTAAAATGTCATTATCAACATGCTTAGTAAAAAGAGTTGTGTCTACTTTGCCTTTCACAAAATCATTTGAGATGAGAAAACTAGAAAGCCTTTCATACCAAGCTCTTGGAGCTTGTTTCAATCCATACAAAGCTTTATCAAGTTTAAAAACAAAACTAGGATGAACATGATCAATAAAACCGGGAGGTTGTTCAACATAAACTTCTTCATTTATAAAACCATTCAAAAATGCACTTTTCACATCCATTTGAAAAAGTTTAAAATTTTTAAAAGATGCAAAAGCTAGTGTCATTCGTATGGCTTCAAGCCGTGCTACGGGTGCAAAGGTCTCCTCAAAGTCAATTCCCTCAACTTGAGTGTAACCTTGGGCCACTAACCTAGCTTTATTCCTAATGACATTACCGGACTCATCCATCTTGTTTCTAAAGATCCACTTAGTACCAATTATTGGTCTATCGTGGGGCCTAGGAACAAGGTGCCAAACTTGGTTGCGCTCAAATTGATTGAGTTCCTCTTGCATGGCTAGCAACCAATATGAGTCTGCCTCGGCTTCGAGGATGCTTTTGGGTTCAAAATGAGAAATGAAAGCAAAGTTACCACATAAGTCATGGAGTTTGGTGCGAGTTGTTACCCCTTTAGAAACATCACCTAAGATGAGTTCCTTGGGTGGTTTGTAGCGTATCTCCAATCTTTAGGAAGCGGTTGAGAGCTTTCCTCTTTATCCTCTTGATATCACCAATAGGTTCTTGCTTTTCTTCTTGAGCGGGTGAGTCCTTCAAGGATAGTCTCTCCATGTCTTCACCTAATGGGTCAATCTCTATAACATTCTCAACAATCACATTAAATTCTTCAAATTTAACATGCATGGATTCTTCAATGGTAAGTGAAGATCTATTAAATACTCTATAAGCTCTGCTAGTAGTAGAATATCCAATAAAGATTGCTTCATAAGCCTTAGCATCAAATTTACCCAAGTTATCTTTAGTATTCAAAACAAAACACTTGCATCCAAAAACTTTGAAATATGCAACATTAGGTTTTCTAGAATGATACATTTCAAAAGATGTTTTGGAAGAATTTTACACAAATAAATGCGATTTGAATATAGCATGCGGTGTTTACGGCCTCGGCCCATAGATATTGAGGGAGGTCATAGTCACTTATCATAGTCCTAGCCATCTCTTGAAGAGTTCTATTTTTCCTTTCTACAACTCCATTTTGTTGTGGAGTTCTAGGACATGACATTTCATGCTTGATTCCTTTTTCATCACAATAAGTCATGAAGAGTTGGTTAACAAACTCACCACCTCTATCACTCCTTATTTTCAAATCGAAAAACCTTTTTCTTTTTCAACCCTTTTTCGAAAATTTTGAAATGAGAAAAAGTTTGATCTTTGTGTTCCAAAAAGAAAACTCAAGTGAAACGGGAAAAATCATCAACTAAAACAAATGCAAATCTACTACCATTTAAACTCTTAGTTTTAGTTGGTCTAAAAAGATCCATATGAATTAATTCTAATGGCCTAGTTGACATGATATTCTTGATTGGTTTGAAGGAAGACTTGGTTTGTTTCCCAAGTTGGCACGCACCACAAATGCGGTCTTTCTCAAACTTCAAGTAAGGTATACCCTTCACCAATTCCTTAGAATTAATCCTAGAAAGATGGTCAAAAGATGCATGTCCTAATCTTCTATGCCAAAGCCAAGAATTTTCATCGAAAGCATTCAAGCATTTAGTAGAACATCTAAATTAAGCATGTCAATGATATAGACATTATTGTCACGAAAACCGGTAAGAATACAATCATTTGTTTGAACATCAAAATCTTGCAAGAAGAATCATCAAAAACAACTTTAAGTCCACGGTCACAAAGTTGACTAATGCTAAGCAAGTTATGCTTCAAATCATCAACAAGAACTACATTTTCTAAAATAGGAGATGCACCAATTTGAATGTTACCTATACCGATGATAGTGCCCTTGGAGTCATCCCCGAAGGTGACGGTGCCACCTTCCATGTACCTTGATAGGGTTGTAAAGTTATTGATGTCCCATGTCATGTGTCTTGAACAACCACTATTAAGGTACCACCGCTCCTTACGTCTTGGAGCCTTGGTGTGTACCTACATCAAACAATTTAGGACTTGATTTTGATACCCACATTTTCTTGGGTCCTAAAGGGTTAGTGCCATGAACCCAAACAAGATTATTTGATCTATTTACTTGGTCATAACAAAACTTAGCCAAATGTCCATTTTTACCACAATAAGTACATCTATACACTCTACCATATCTAAAAGTATAGTGAGTGTGAGACTTATGAGTATGTGTGACTTTAGCATAAGTGTGGTGTGAAGTGTGAGCATGAGGAATCTTAACATGAGAATCTTTAGCATGAGAGGTGTGCTTTTTAGAAAACATTTCTTCAATTTTCTTAGTGTTAAAGCACAATCCTTCAAAACCTTTTCAAAATCAACCATTTTAACTTTTGAAGAAGAAATTTCTTTTTCATCAACCTTAGGAAATTTTGCCTTACAAGAAACCTTGTAAGCACTAAATTCTTCTTGGATAGAAATGAGATTGGAAGAAATTTCATCTTTTTCTTTAGAAACCATAGCGAGTTGATTTTTAAGAAAAGCAACTTCCTTTTCCAATTTTGAACACTCAATCTTTTTATTATCATAAGTTTCGGAGAGTTCTACAAAAGCATGTACAAGAACTTCTTTACTTAATTCATCTTCTTCTTCATCAAGAGGATGAGAGGCTACCTTTGGTGTGTTTGCCATGAAACACATGTTTGCCGTGTCCACCTTGTCTTCGGACTCGCTTTCCGAATCCCAAGTTGCTTTGTACGCTTTCTTTTCCACCGGCTTCTTTAGCTTGAAGGAGGAAGTCATCTTCTTCTTGAACTCCGGGCAATCCACCATGATATGTCCGGGCTTTCGGCAATTGTAGCAATAATTCTTCTCTCCTCTTTACCTTCGAATTTTCTTCGGAAGTTGAGCTTGTTCTTCCGGTACATCCTTTTGACATTTCGCACAAGAAGGGAGAGCTCCTCATCATCTTCTTCATCTTCTTCATCATCCTCAAGAGTGGATGAAGCTTGAAGGCTATGGACTTCTTCTTTAGCGGAGCGGCCTCTTCTCTTGCCTTCTTTTCCATCTCATGGGTCTTTAAGTTCCCAATGAGACTAATGAGGTCCATTTCATCCTTGTCGTTCAATTCTTTCAAGGTGGTGGCCTTTATCTCCATGAAGAAGGAAGAGCCCGAATCACTTTTCGCACCTTTTGGTCATTGGAGATATCATCACCTAAAGAGGAAAGAGCATTGGTGATTTTAGTAAACCTTGTAATCATGCAATCAATGGTTTCATCATCAATCATTTTAAAAGATTCATATTGGGACCTTAAGAGATCTATCTTAGCTCTCTTAACTTGTGAAGTCCCCTCGTGTGTGACCAACAAATGTTGCCAAATCTCATAGGCGGATTGGCAATGTATTAACCGTGTAAGGTCGTCCTCATTCAAGGCGGTTAGAAGGGAATTTTGGGCCATGGAGTTAGCCTCATATTCTCTAAAGGTAAAGTCGGTCCAAGTGCTCTCATCACTATCGGGTACTACATAGGGTTTGATCAAGGATTTAGCTACTAAGCTACCTAAAGATTGCAAAAAGATAGTCATCATAACCTTCCAAATAGGAAATTAAGTCCATCAAATTTAGGAGGGGTTTTGATGTTATCGGCCATGTTTACTAGTGAATGAATGGATGAATGCAAATGTTGATTAGCAATATTTTAAGGATCTCTCTAAGGATGTTAAGCCAAACCTAGAGTCCAAGCTCTGATACCAATTGAAAATCACCTGGGGGTGAATAGGTGATTATGCTAATCAATGCACAAAAAAAAATTTATGATGCAACAAACACCCAAACCAAGTGAATATAGCAATGAATGTAGAGAGCAAGTAATAAGAGCAATGAAAGTAGAGCAAGAAGCAAGAGCAAATAACCAAACGCAAACACCGAGAATTTTTCCGAGGTTCGAGCACCCAGCTCTACGTCCCCGCCTTCCCCAGAAAGATTTCTAACCACTATAACTTCACAAAGATGTTACAAAATACGCCGGAGTACCCAACTCCACAATCTCAAGTACAAGTTCTCTCTTGGTGATCAAAAGACTACAAACTCTCCTTTGCAAAACTCTTTTCCTTACAAAAATCCTTGTAGAACAATGAGTAGGAATGAAGCTCTTGTGTGTAAGGAGAAAAGAAAAGAAATCAGAGAGTTCTTGAAAACACTTCAGAAAATGAGAGAGAATTTCAGCACAAAAACCAAGAAACCAAGCTCTTTTAAAAGCCTTAAACTTTTAAACTTTTGCAAATTTTTCTTGTAATGAACCTCTCCCTAAACACCCCTATTTATAGTAGAGGGCTAGGGTTTAAAGATAAAACTCACTTAAGGCTAATTAGGAAGTATTAGGATCAGTAAATGACATTTAAACCCTTATTAGAGAGAAAAAACAAAATAAATCAGTTTTAAAATATAGCCGTTACTGTTCAAACGGCTATTTCGGTCGACCGGTCGGTCGACCGAAGTACAAAAATAAGAGCCATTGCCGGCTCTCGGTCGACCGCCCGGTCGACCGAAAAATACAGAGAGCAATGGTCTTGCAGTCAGGAAGGTTTCGGTCGACCGCCCGGTCGACCGTGAAACGTGCACACGGATACGCACTGCTGCCAGAACCTCGGTCGACTGGGTCGGTCGACCGGCTTGACCTGACACAGGGTCGGCCGGCCGGACGGTCAACCGGCTCAGGTCAAAGGCCAAACAAAAACAGAATTTTGAAGGGAATTTAAAATTAAACAAAGTAGTTTTGAATAGAGATATATATAAAACATAAAAATGAGTTTGTAGCCAGAAGATTGTATACAAAAATATTTTGTACATATTATAGGAAATATTTTTGAAAATAAGATGTGCGCAAAAACGTGTGTGATAGAGCTTCAAACCTATTCACTATTCTTTAACAAAACTATAAAACTAGAAATAAATCTAATGAATTATCTTGAGCAATCTTGAAGTCTTGAGCCATGCAATGCCTTGCTAGAGCCTTCTCTTCTATGTTCCTTCCTTGATGTGCAAAACGCCTTCTTTGCTTCATGAACCTAGAAGTTCTTGCAATAGCTAAGCAATGGCCTCCAAATATGTACTAACCTGAAACTTATTTTAAACAAACTTATTAGTACCAAATAGCTCTTATTTGTTTTGTTATCATCAAAATTCTAAACAAATGGAGAGTGTAACCTTTTGGGCCAACAGAAACTTGGGTTTTAATTTTAAAATAAAATCTCATAAAACTTCTAAAATTCACAAAAATTGTTTCTAACATTATATTTGATATACAAACATGTGTTAAAAATTTCAACACATATTTCAAACATTTTGAACCATTTTTGTGTTATGGAAATATTATCGAAAACCAAAATCCGTATTTCCAAAACTTGGATTTTTGAATTGAAAATACGTTTTGTCCAAAACTCATCCAAATACAAAAACATGATATGAAACAACATTGAAGCATGTTGTATATGGATATAAGTCAATATACATGAAAGATATATATATCATTGTTTTTGATTTAAAATCCAAAAATATGTTTTGTTAAAACACAAAACTCCAAACACATGAATAGGCATATCGAAGTAAGTTTGTCTAAGATATGAAGCATACATGTATATAGAATAAATCTAATATACATAAAGCCATGTAAACTTGTATTGATATTATCTATTCTTGAAAACCAAGATCGATTAAACCGAAAACCAATACCAAAACATGAAACGTGTGTGTGTTGTGAACTTGAGCATACCACACTATCTAATCTTTACAAATGGATCTAAACACTAAACTAAACTATGTACCGAAGTCTCTTGACGAACTCCGTCTTCAAGTCGACTCGATCCAAACCGTGATCCACCGAGCTTGACTCCAACGAGTGCTATATATGATCTTTGACGCTCGGGCTCTTGAATCACCATGTGAAAAACATCCAAAACATCTTATTGAAGCTAATCACCTACTAATATCTTGATAAAGTATCTAAAACTAAACATCACAAGATTATTATTAAACATAACTACATGAGTTGATCATCATCAAAAACTAGAGTGATGGCCTTTGGGCCAACAATCTCCCCTTTTTGATGATGACAAACTCATGGAGTTATATATGCATGGATTAAAGTAAAGCTTCAAAGAAGCTCCCCGTTAACTTATGCATAGCAATAAACAATAAATATATTCAATGAATACCAAACATGAGCATGCATAAAACAATGAACACGCTCTTGATACCAAAATTTAAAATGAATTCCTTTTTTTTTTTTTTTTTAACATAAACAAGTTCTTAAAATAAATGCTCTTGATACAAATAAAACAAAACATACCAATAAAATAAAAACATGTTCTCTTGATATCAACAACAATAAAACATCAAAACATAAATATGCATATAAACTCAAATACTTCTCCCCCTTTGAATAAAGCAAGGAAAAACATGCATATATACCAAATACTTCTCCAAATACTTCTCCCCCTTTTTGTCAATCATCAACAAAGGGGTAAAATATAATACAAAACAATAAAGGATATATGCGATATAAATTCATGAAGAGGAAGACGCTAAGTTAACTTCCCTACATATATGCATTACATGAAGAAGGGATGACAAGCCCTAATTCACATAACGCATAATATGCAATGCATAAGAAAAGATGTGAAGCTCCCCCTACACACGTGTACCGCATAAAGAAGAGTTGTCAAGCTCCTCAATATAAGATACACTCAACATGAATCTATATATAGAAGAGATGTTAAGCTCCTCTTGCATATAGATACATATCAAAACATTTTTAAGAATCCAATTGTAACTAAACAATATAAATTTTGAATTCTAATTGTAATTGAAATATTTTACCAATTGAAATAACAATGAATTTTGATACCAATGAAAGAAAATATTTTGATACCAATTTAAATTTACCAATTGAAATGAATAGATCAATAGATACCAATTGAAATATATGGATACCAATGATGATAATTTTTCATTAAGAGCACATGATACCAAATAAAATCAATATTCATTTTTCAATCATTTTTCATCATAAAGTATGGGAGTGAAAATTAAAGGTAAACCAAATACAATTGAAAGATGAAATACGAATTTTCTCCCCCTTTATGAAATAAATAAAACGATGCATAAGCTTGTATAAATACCAATTGAAAACTAATCAATTGAAATATGATATGTATTAAAAATCAAGCTTAGCATAACCAAATTTGTGCTCAAAGATATAGATATATAGTAAGCACAAAAAAACATCTATAATGCATGAAAAAGTAGATACCAATTGAAATTGATACTATATGAAGAGTAAGCATACATATATAAAACATATATATGAGTATACAAATAGAATGTCAATATTGATACCAATTGAAACGATCCAATGATACCAATTGAAAACATAATATGATCAAGGTATAACTCATACTTCCTACCACCAATTTCATGCACATGTTTAAAATGGATTTTCAATAAGATGCATACAAGGCATGGTCGCCCAACCAACCGCCCGTCAATGGGTAGGGGTTTTCAAAAATAGGTTTGAAAAATATAGTATGTTTGAAAAACTCTACCAAAGCGAAGAATACGAACTAGTTATATGAAAAACTTTATAAACTAGTACGAAATCCTTCAAGCAAGGAATAAAACAAAACTATATTCCATAAAACATGAAAATCATCAAAACTAGAATCCTTCAAGACATATGTATATCATGTATAAACTAAAGTATACATACATATCCAACATGAAAGAATCCACAAAAGTATATGCATGAAGGTAAGTGGCTCTAGGATATATATGTATAGCTAATAGTTTAGACAAAATGGACATATACATGAAGCTAAACATATAAACATGAAAAAAACATGTAAAATATGGGAATACAAGTCAAATGCATGAATCATCAAAACTAGGCATACTAGTACATCTAATGAGTACAAATGAGCGTTCAAGTACAAACATATAATGGTCTATTTGTGGCTCACTAGTTGTACAAGTATATATCCTAATTTAATGAAAACTAACATTCAAACAAGTAATCAAAACATGGAGCATGGAAATCAAACAAAACATGTATGATCATTATGTAAATGCACATGCATCAGATTCATGATATACATATTAGCTAAACAAATATGAGAACACAAAATATGGGTCCATATTAAACATGGGTGTCTCAAATACTAATCATGTATATCACTAATCTAAATGTCATGGTATATATCATACTAATCAAGAAACATCAAACTATGCTAAAGTCAATGATATGAAAAGCATGTAAACAATAAATGAGGAGTAAGAGCTTGTTACCAAAACCGAGAAGGCAACTCTCCATGTCTCCAAAACAAGGTGATCCTCCCACCAAATATCCCTTGAAAGTGATCCATCCAAATTGTACTCTTTAAGCTCGGAACGCATCCACCTCAAGGCACCATCGCTCTCACGTCATGCGAGAGCCCACACCTACATCAAATACAATAGGGGTGGTCTTTGGTACCCACACTCTTTGGGTCCTTGGGGTTAGTTCCTTTCCTAACCCAAACAAATTTAGTTGCTAAGTTTACATCATGAATTTTATCATAGCAAAATGTAGCAAGGTGGCCCTTACGTCCACAATGTGTACAAGTGTACACATGAGCATACAAAGTGTGATGGATGTGACCGTGGGGAGCATGTGTATGCCGTGGTTTGTGTGCATGCAAAGATGGAATTTGTTTCTTGCGAAATATGGATTCCAAACGTGTATGGTTTATAGCACAATGGCTCAAAGTAGAGCCCAAACAATCCATATTCTTCTTTAACAAATTTATATCATTTTTAAAACTAGAAGATAAAGTGGAGCATACAATAGGTGTGCTAGGTGAAGCTACACTAGCATGGCAAACATGTGAATCAATATCAATTTTCAAAGATTCATTTTTCTTTAAACAATTTCTAAATCCTTTGAATTGAAGAAATTTTTATTTTCAAAGAATCATTCTCTTTTATAACAAAATTAAGTTTTGAAGATATAGCTTTATTTTTCTTCAAAACATTTTCACAATCATTTTTATTTTTCAAAATTTCATTTTCCTTTAAGGCAAGCTTTAGTTGAGATTTAAGCGAGTCACGTTCACTTGAAATCTCTTCCTTCTCTTGCAAAGTCAAATCAAGTCTAGAAGACAAATTTTTATTTTCTTTATTTAACGCAAAAGTCTTCTTTTTCAAAAGATTATATTTATCTAGAATTTTTTCACACACAATGGAGAGTTCTTCATTCAAAGCATTAGGATCAACATAGTCATCACATGAAGAACTAGCATCATCACTATCTAATTGAGATTCCGAATATACCTCAAGGAGTCATTCCCTTGGACCATGTAGCATTGTTGCTCGGATTCTCCACTAGATTCATCCTCCGTTTGGATTGGCAATTGAAGTTTGGAGGTGGTCAACGTATTCCACACTGCAAAGGCGGAATCATAGTTAGAAATTAAGCACAAATATTCTTTGTTTAGCGTGCTTCTAAGTGCCTCAAGGGCTTGTGCATTGACCTCTATATGTTTGCTATTACCAAGATAGGATTTCTTGGTAGCGGCAAGGAAAACATGCAAACCTAGGGTTTTCAAATACGTGGACATCCTAAATTTTCACATGTCAATGTTGGAGACATCAAACATGGAAGGTGACAAGCAATCCATGAGTGTGTGTAAAAAAAAGTGTGCAAATGCAAATGATAGATTAGCTAACCATGATCACACTCCTAGGTGGTTAAACCAAATATCAGGAGCGTAGGTTATGATACCAATTGAAATCACCTAGAGGGGGGGGGTGAATAGGTGATAAGGCTAATCTAATAAACTAAATGCGGAAATTAAAACAATACTTGCAACACACTTAATGCAACCAACAAGTGTAGCCGAATTCCCGGTGAAGGGCTCTGGATTAACTCCTCTTGATTCCTCTGAATAAGAGTTGAGGCGCTATATGAGCTCTCGTGGTTAAGCACAAGTGAGGCACACACAATCAAACCAAGCATATAATTATGATATGACAATATGAATGATGCAAGGCACAAAGTAAAGAGAGAGAGAGAATAAGAGTCAATGGATCAAACACAAACAACAAGATTTGTTTCGAGGTTCGAGCACCCAGCTCTACGTCCCCGCCTTCACCGAGAAGGATTTCCAATCCACTAACTTTGTCCACACAGGGAACCTCCAACGAGGATTTGGGGCAACAACAACAACCGAGAGTACACAACTCCTCTCTCAACCAATACAACCTCTCACTAGAGGTAACACAAACACCACCTCACACAAGAGGGGTAGGCCCTTAGCCAAACAACCACAATACACCTCTTCACTAAGAGGGATACAAATCCAACACAACTCTACCTCTCACTAGAGGGAGTAAACCACAACCTCAACCTCTCACTAGAGGGAGCCAACCACCACTCCACAATCAACCTCTACCCAAGGGGATATAACAAATAAGGAGGGTTACAACAAGGTCGTCTATCTCAACCACAAACAATCTTTTCTCACAAATAAAAGATCCTATAGATAGGATAGCAAGATATGGCTCAAGTGTGGAAACAAAGAGTTTGAAAATCAAGAACTCAAAGAAAAACTCTAGGGAAAAACTCTAGATAGAATTGAAAATGAAAATCAAACTAATTCCCAAAGAATTTTCTTTTCAAATGATTTTCCAACCCTTTTTAAAACAAAGCAAAGATCAAATCTTTTTAGCTCTAAAAATTCTTTTGAAACTAGTAATAAACACTAGAGAGTAGGAAATTTTTCTCACTAAAAATCTTCTTTCAAAAACCCTTACAAATGGGGTATAAATAGCCCCATTGAAAAACTAGCCGTTCGGGCTGTTTTTTCAGCCCTAGCGGCGACCGGCCCAGTCGACCGTCAACGGTCAAAAATTTGACCGTTGGAGCTTTCCGGTTGACCGCCCTGTCGACCGTGCCAATCCAGAGAGCAAATGCTCTCTGGTCGGTCGACCGTCCAAGCCGGTCGGTCGACACCACCCCCACCCGAGAGTGGAGTACTTGCAGTCGGTCGACCGCTCGGTCGACCGGCCCAAGTGGCTGGCCAGCGTGCACGTTTTGTGTACGTCGGTCGACCGGTCCGGTCGACCGACTCTGGGTACGGTCGACCGGTCCGGTCGACCGCCAGAGCCTGGCAGGCAGTTTTTCAGGACTTGAAACTTGGGTTTTAATTTTAAAATAAAATCCCATAAAACTTCTAAAATTCCACAAAAAATAGTTTCTAACATTATATTTGATATACAAACATGTGTTAAAAATTTCAACACATATTTCAAACTTTTTGAACCATTTTTGTGTTATGAAAATTTGCCGAAAACCAAAATCCGTATTTTCCAAAACTTGGATTTTTGAATTGAAAATACGTTTTGTCAAAACTCATCCAAATACAAAAACATGATATGAAACAACATTGAAGCATGTTGTATATGGATATAAGTCCAATATACATGAAAGATATATATATATATATATATATATATATATATATATAATATATTATATATATATATATATATATCATTGTTTTTGATTTAAAATCCAAAAATATGTTTGTTAAAACACAAACTCCAAACACATGAATAGGCATATCAAAGTAAGTTTGTCTAAGATATGAAGCATACATGTATATAGAATAAATATAATATACATAAAGCCATGTAAACTTGTATTGATATTATCTATTCATGAAAATCAAGATCGGTTAAACCAAAAACCGAAAACCAATACCAAAACATGAAACGTGTGTGTGTATGAACTTGAGCATACCACACTATCTAATCTTTACAAATGGATCTAAACACTAAACTAAACTATGTACCGAAGTCTCCTTGACGAACTCCGTCTTCAAGTCGACTCGATCCAAACCGTGATCCACCGAGCTTGACTCCAACGAGTGCTATATATGATCTTTGACGCTCGGGCTCTTGAATCACCATGTGAAAACTTTCAAAACATCTTGTTGAAGCTAATCACCTACTAATATCTTGATAAAGTATCTGAAACTAAACATCACAAGATTATTATTAAACATAACTACATGAGTTGATCATCATCAAAAACTAGAGTGATGGGCCTTTGGGCCAACACAAGCACCATGACATCTTCATCCAACATCCTCTTCATGGCCATTTGAGATGTGGGAATGGATGTTATTGGAACCATCAGCCCTTTAACATCCAGAGGACACTGCTTCATCTTGGCTATAACGGATTCCTTTTCTAAATGGGTGAAACTTGTTCCCCTGAAGGAAGTAAAGACACCAAACATGATCAAGTTCATCAAGCATCACGTGCTCTACCACTTTGGTGTGCCTCAACGAATCGTTTATAATAACGGGCCCCAATTTATCAACCAAGCATTCCAGAGGTTCTGTAATAAATTCAGGATCCAAAGTGTGTCATCAACGGCATACTATCCAGCCGCTAATGGCCTCGTAGAAGCTTTCAACAAGACTATTGGAAAGCTTCTCAAGAAATTCCTCTCAAAAATTAACGTGACTGGGATGACAAATTAAGTAAATGCCTATGGGCTTACCGCACAACGGTAAGAACCCTGACGAAAACTACGCCATTTTTCTTAGTGTACGAATGTGAAGTGTACTCCCATTGGAGATCCAGATCCCATATTTGCGAGTTACCTTGACAACCAAGATGGAAAACAAGGAAAGCATCGATTGCACCTCCAGAAGTTGAAAGCTTTAGATGACAAACATCTGCAAGCCCAACAGCAAATCAAGCTTTATCAAGCTCGAATTTCCAGAGCCTTTAATAAGAAAGTCAGAGAACGAATTTTCAAGAAAGGCGACTTTGTCTTAGCAGTCAGAAGACCCATGGTTATGACACATAAGACAAAGAAAAGTTCCAACCCAAATAGGAAGGACCATTTGTAATAGGTCAGTCTACTCAAATAGAGTATACCGCCTCATAACTCCGGTTTTAAAGAAGCACTATCCTTAATAGAACTTTTCTCATGATCAGGTTAACACTACACCTCTAATCAAGCTTCAAGATCCAAGATGTTTGGAAGAGCACCAAGAAGAACTTCTTCCTTCAAGAAATCACATTATGGTTGATTGACGTCGAGCCGACCGAACATTGTTGACATCACGATGCATGATGTTAATATTAAAGAGATAAAGTGCAAAACTTTGATTTTAGCCTTGTTACTCTTCTCATGATCAGGTTAACATTACACCTCTGATTAAAGCTTCAGGATCCAAGATGTTTGGAAGAGCGCGAAAGAAGAGCTTTTTCCTTCAACGGATCACCGTACGGTCGATGGACGTCGAGCCGACTGAACATTGTTGACATCACGATGCATGATGTTAATATTGAAGAGACAAAGTGTGAAACTTTGATTCTAGTCTTGTCACTCTTATCATGATCAGGTTAACACTACACCTCTGATTAAAGCTTTAAGATTCAAGATGTTTGAAAGAGCGTCAAAGAAGAGTTTCTTTCTTCAACGGATCACATTACGGTCGATCGATGCCGAGCTGACCAAACATTATTGACATCACAATGCATGATGTTAATATTGAAGAGAAAAAGTGTGAAACTTCAGTTTTAGCCTTGTTACTCTTCTCATGATCAGGTTAACACTACACCTCTGATCAAAGCTTCAAGATCTAAGATGTTTGGAAGAGCGCCAAAAAAGAACTCCTTCCTTCAATGGATCACTTCGCGGTCGAGTGACGCCAAACCGATCGACCATTGGTTACACCATAATGCATGATGTAAACATTAAAGAAAGGGCAAAGGTAAAATGTCAAGTTTTAGCCTTGTCACTCTTATCTAGTATATCTGCACTACATTCGACGCGTTCGATGGCTAAAGGATAGAAGAAGTAGTTTACATTTAAGTCCAACGAAAAATTCTCAAAACTCATCATGCTGAGGGAAATAGCATGGTTTGCCTAACTCAAACAGTAGTTGGCAAAGCATACCAATTCTGTTGATAGCTGAGGGTTTGCTAAAAATCCTGGGGGACCTGATCCCGCTTTCCCCTCGAAAATTCCTTACCAATTCCCGTCCATGGAATGGTAAGACCTCAAAAAAGTTGTAATTGTTTTCCCAACGAAATAATCACAAATCAAACGTGTCAAGTTAATATTATATCTCTGGCATACCCTACTGTTAAGTTAACATTATATCTCTAACAGTGATTTCCTTATTATCCATAAGCGAATAAAATTTGACTTGTCAATTCTCTTTGAGAGAATGACAAGTCCACTAAATTGCTCAGATCACAAAATCCCTCAGTTAAGTTAATACTACACCTCTGACCAAGATTGCTCATATCGTAATCGAAATCGCAGTTAAGTTAACATTATACCTCTAATAGTGATTCCTTTCAATATTCCTAGCGGATAAAATATCAACTTATCAATTCTCCTCAATAGAATGATAAGTCCACTAAATTACTCAAATCGCAAAATCTCTCGGTCGAGTTAAAAACCACACCTTTAATCAAAATTACTCACATTGCAATATAAATCCCTGTTAAATTAATATTATACCTATGACAGTGATTTTCTCGATTTTTTCTACGAAAATGAGACCTCCGATACTAAGTTAAATACCACACCTCTAGCATCCATTTCATTGTTAAGTTAAATACTACACCTAGGATAATGATCCTCCCTCGAGCTTTCTTATCAAAGCTGAGATGTCAAATGCTAAGTTAATATTACATCTCTAACATTCACCTCGCTGTTAAGTTAATATTAAACCTATGATAACGATTTTCTCAGTTTTCTCAATGAAAACGGGATCCGCAAATGCTAAGTTAAATCACACCCATAACATTCACCTTCATATCAAGTTAACATCACACCTCTGACAATTTAATTTGCTTCCAACTGCAAATCCTAACCCATCACGTTAAAGTTACACCTCTGACAGTAAAAATCTCCATAAATCCCCAGTGGATTTAACTCTACTTGTTTTTCCCCATTAATAAGATAGTAAGTCAACAAAATTCATTCAAATCACGAATTCAACCCCTGTCAAGTTAACATCACACCCCTGACAATAACCTTGTTCAAATTTCTTAAGCGGAATCTCCAAACTTTGAGTTGCTATATTAATCGTCACATCTAGCACATCAAAGATAATCACTTTCATTTGTCTAATTTTCAAAACACAAAAAAAAGTTAAGATGAAAAGAAGGCAAAATTATTACTTTTATTTATATCAAAATTAAAAGCCAATATAGACACTCTTGTTTAAACAAGATGGAGTGTTAAAAAAAGGAACAAAAAGTTATTAGCGAGAGACTTTATTTGGTCCTTGAGGCGCTAGATATCCTTTTGGCGTGCCTCCTCAACCTTCGCCAGAGTCTGGTCCTCAGTTCCTCATCCGACAAAAGGGTCTTTGAAGCCAGCTGTGCCTGAAGAGTCTCCAATTTAGCGGAATGGTAATCAAACTCCTTTTGCACCTGATGCTTGGTAGCCTAAAGCTCCTCCATCTTCTTCTTCTCGTTTGCAAGTTTCAACTCGTGATCTTGAATTAAAGGCTTGTGCCTTAGTAATCGCCATATGAGCACTTGTAATGACATCCTCCATAGCTTTGAAACAACTTCAAATTGATGGAGGTCATCAGTTAAGCCCTGATAGTTGACCCTAGAAGTATCAATATAACGGTCGCACTCAGTTATTCGTTCTTCAATCTCTTTTCGTTCCTGCTCCTGCTTGAAACGAAGGTCCTCTGACACCCGTTGAGCATCGGCAGCCGGATATGCTCTCTCCATGTTCCTAAGATCCTCCGAATGTATACCCAGCTGCTTAACTAATGCCTGATACACTATCGCACGATCAGAATGTCCAGTTTGTTTGATATTTTCAATTTGATTCTCAAGGAGTGATTGCACAAAATCGAAAGGACTTCGCCCAGAGAGTATCAACTCGATGCAATACTTCATCGTCACAAAGAATTGCCTCACTATTTGGAGGGTTTTCTTCCATGATGTATTTGACTGGCATCCATACCGGCGGAGCACTTCAAGACCCAGTCCCTATGACAGTGGTAGTGGGGCTTTCACAAGGAAGAGGTGGTTCACCCGTCCCTCCAAGGAGTACAGGCGCAAGCTAGATCATCAATTCTCTCATTTCGGAGGTCACCACAGGAGTTTCAAAGGGGGGAGTTGTGACGGCTTCTTGGGTAGTGACCTCTACGAACTGGAACGATATCTCTTGCAGTCATTTTAACTGAACAGTATTAATAACAACGCTAAAAGACAGAGATATCAAGAAATGTTGAGATATTACCAATTTGAGGAGTCAGAGATGGTAAGTCTTCAAAATGAGAGGATCCTCCCGTTGCACCAGACATACTTACTAGAATCTACTCAACGCTGATCTTGAAAACTTCTGTACCCTGTAGTCGTGTCAGTTCTCCGATCATCTTTGTAATACTTGAGGAGGAGCACCTTTGGAAACAACAGCAGCACCTACAAATATTGACTAAACAAAGTTAAAACAATACCGGCTAAAAGAAGTGACGATGATAATTGAGGAAGGAAAAAATAACCTCAACAAATGAAGTTTCTCCGGATGATGACTCTGTTCCCAGAGCAGCTACCTGCATCTCCTCTTCAGCTAAATGAAAATGTTTGTTGGTATCAGGAGCAGAATGTACAACATCCCAGCCAATGTTATTATCTCTCGAATAATGCTGCTTCTCATTTGAAGATGAGGATGACATAAGAGTAGGACATACTCCTATAGTAGGAAGCTCAATCCCAACAAGCCCAGCAATAGGGCTTTGCTTCCACTGAGGGCATTATCTCCACTGAGGAACTTGGATGAATTTCATTTGGGTCGACGTTCATCCCTTGATCCTGAAAGGAACTCGAGGGACAACCTCAGAAGATACCGATATGGGCTCCCTATAGAGATCCGTCTTCCTGTGACTTCCACGGGCAATACCTCCATCGTAATCATCGTGGGACCCTTTGTTCGGTGACTTCTTGAAAGTAAAGGGACCTCAGAGTCTTTATCCTCTTCAGAGCCCACATGAACAGACTCAGATCTATGGCCAACGAGGAAGTTCACCGAGTGGGAACTTCAATTACGGGTTCTCGCCGGGTCTTCTTCTTACTCGAGCAAGGCTCAGTGGACTAAGATTAGTACACTTCACAACTCCTCACGTGCCCCATTGATGAGACTCGTCAACCAGCTTTTCTCCATGTCCAACAACTCGTGTTGGGTCAGCCTCGAGCTCAGCCTGAAGAAATTCACCCATCCCTTTCAGACGGGTACTTTTAGAGCACTTCTTGGCTTGGAATATAGCCTTGATCCAGGAGTTGAATCCACTATTACGTACCATACACAAAAATTGAGGTTGGCGTAGGAGTTCGGTACCTTCTGTGGGGGTTAAATCTGGCCTCCGTTTCTCCAGCTATGTTGAAATACCATGCCCTTGCCCCTTCGTACAAATTGCTACTGAAGAGAAGGCCTAGGTTCAAATTTTCCACATATAGCTGGTCATACCCGAACTGGCAAGCGAATTGACTGTGGGAAAATACGGCTCAATAGTGCAAACAATCCGCTAGCGAAAGACCAAATACCCAGGGCGAATGTTGACCAACCACCAGAAGACCCTTGATGGAAGGATAGTGAATCCATCAGTACCGGGTTGGTCAAAAAAAAGCTCCCCGTATGAAGTTCCGGGGAAGTCAGGGAAACACCTTACTAACTGGTAGTTCATGCCGCTCTGAAGAATTGACAGATCATCAGTATGTACCAGCCGTTCCAAGTTGAACGCTCCAGCCGCTGGGTGAATGGAATGGAATCCTCAGAAGACTGCATGATTGATATTAAGGACGGGGATGCATGACATACCATGCCATATGTATAAGGCAGTTCTATGTGAGGGTTTGGTGTTTTCATCTTAGGCTTGCCATCTGGGCCGACAACCACATTACCTTCCCTATCTTCCTCCGCTACTATGTTGTAAAGGCTTTGATACAAAATTCAAAGCATACATTGAAGGCAACCTACCATAGCAGAGAGCAAGCTAAGGGGCCGACCATGAACAAGGAGAACGACCAGGCAAACCACTTCAGCAACAATGACCTCGTGTGGTAAGGAGACCGCTTCAGCCAAAGCGTCAAAAACCCCGCCAATAAGGCCCTGTCTGAAATGGGGATTTTGGCTTGATGGTGAAAACTATCAAAAACAGTATCTCATTTGAAAGCATCCTTGTTTGATTCTTTCACATATGAGGTCACGGATTCAGAGATCCTCTATGCAATCTTCACATCAGTACTGGCTGCCAATCGAGATACTAAGCTCCATTTTTCCTCAGACCACCAAAGAGATAGTTGGCCCAGGACATTTGCTTGACTCCTCTGGACCTTCATCTGGTCACCTGAGCACAAATATGGAAATGGCACAAGACTTCCCAATAGGTCTCGTACACCTGGGGTGCATCTCACTTTAGCAAATGCAATTCCTCAGTACTAGAAATGTACTCCTCATATGCGAGGTCTCCCCAGACAACACTGACACTTCGCATATCTCGTGCAGGGTGAATCCTATTTTCCACGGGAGTGAAAAATGTGCAAGTATCAAGGTTATACTTCTTAAGAATTCCAAAAAAGTTATAGTGGCTCAGAATGATTCCGTAGCACACAGCCATGCCTGCAGGATAGAGCCCACAGTGGAGTAATGGTTCCTCTAATTCTCTAAGGATGAAAGAAATAACTTTCCCCCACAAAGAAGTCATCGTCGAATACACCCACCCGGGCGTTCAGAAGTCAGACTGAGAAAATTCCCCCATCACTTCCATAAATCGACGAATGAAAGTTGCCGCTTGCTTAGGAGTCTCGCCTATCAGAAACTCCTATTTCATTGAGCCAGGAAGTAGTGCAAGAACTTCTCAACTATGACCGGCGGGAAAAGCAGCACGGTTAGATATTCTCCCGATTGCGACGCCTGACTACACCCTGACCAAATCCTAGTCCAATCTACCAGGGAAGAGACATGGACTGTAAGTATCATAATGGAAACATCTATTCCATGTTAGGGAGGAAGAAACAGAGTTTCCCAATTTGACGGAGCCACTTATAATTCCTGTCAAACAGAATCTCTTCATTCTCTTCAATGGCATCTCCAAAAAGGAACACTGGTTTTCAGAACAGACGACGGTATTAGACTCAAATCTCTCATCTGAGATGAGTTCTCGCAAAGTAGAATTGACACCCTTGGTTAAACAAGCTTGGCGTTCCTCATTTGTACCGACAAAAGTAGGGACGGTCTTTCGCAGACTGAAGAGGGGGTCGACGCCACCAAAATGTCCGAAATGATTCCTCTTGGTCAGAGGATTTGAGGCATCCTCACTGCAAATAGGAGAACAAAAAATTAGTACTCAAAAAATAATGAAATTACACCAAGTGTTGGAGTTCAAACACGGGGCTCAACACATGAGGTCTGCGTTTTAAGACTAAAACGCGAGGCTCACATGGAGCCTGCATCTAGACTCCATACTTAGAAATTTCTCTAAGTCTAGATACTCAAACGTGAGTCTCATAAACAAGACCCGTGTTCAAAAGTCTCAAGACGCGGAGTCCCCTGGACTCGCGCTCAATTCACAGATGCGAGAGTCACGTTGACAAAGCAAAGAAATGCAAAGATCATCATATCCTTGTTCTGCTCATCAACGCGAGGATCGCGTTCGCAAATCAAACACGGACCAATAAGATCCGCATCGACTGATCAACTTCAACAGAATTTTTTGAAACTTTCAAAAAAAGTTAAGAGGACAGAGCTCTTCGTGTTCTCAACGACAAGAGTCATTCTACTTACTAGAAATGGGTGCTTCTTGAGAAGAAGAACCACCCACGATGGTGGCGTAGTGACGACGCTCGAAGAAGCAGCTGTTTGCTTGAGTTTTAGAGCCATCACAATGGTGAAATCTTCAAAAAAATTGAAAAAAGCTCGGAGCTTTATGGGTTTTGAGAAAGCTTGAGAGGTTTAGACGCGGGTCTGATCGAAAATGATGAACTGTCAAAGTGAATTGACTGCTACAAGATCTGAGTCTTTTATAGGCCTTTCAGTGACCGAGATACGTGTTCAGGCTCAATCTGAGCCAGATACGCATCTAACACAGTGTTGTCGTGCGCGTCTGGAAGCATCTAACACAATCTTAGCATTTTAAGAGCCGCGTCATTACAAAAATCAAGGGTCGTGTCCCTACAACAATTGAAAGCCGCGTCTCTACAACAATTGAGAGTCGTGTCTCTTCTTTGTTGAGATTTGCATCTCCACTTGATCAGCATAACAATCACGTCTATGAGGGTTGCATGCTTTCACATGCAAGGAGTATGTCTGTGCTTCTAAAATCAGTTTAATAGTACATTGGCAAAAGTAACTGACAACTCTACTGGTTCAATAGTACACAACAAATAAATCAGAGCTCATAACAAGTGCTAGACTGAGTTTCTAAGAAACTTATGACGATCTTTCTTGGAGACTTCAAGCAGTTCAATAATACACTCACGAAGACCACATTCCAGACAGGATCAAGCTCGAAGCATCTCATAAGGTTGCCCGTCCGTTCATGGGAAGTCTAAAATTAACTAAAGTTCAAAATGTTTCCAAAGTCATCCCAGTCAACTATGAAGTTTCGAAAACTTTGGAGGGGGTTCTGTAGGCTATCCAAAAATCACTAAGGACAAGTCATCAAAAGCGAATCTTACTTCAACGCGACGGTCACGTTTTAAATTAAAACGCGAATCTCGTGTCTACAGAAGCACGAAGACCTCAGACGTGGGCCTGAGTAAACCTGCATTCAATGCGAGTCTGAGTAACTCTGTGGTCCCGTCTAATGCGAGTCTGAGGAACTCCGCGTCGGTCTGAGCAACTCGGCGCTCCACTTCAGACACGGATTTGAGAAACCCTACGTCTCACTTCAGACGCGGGTCTGAAAAATCTTATGTCTCACTTCTCACGCAGGGTCTGAGCAACCCCGTGTCGCATTTCAAGTGAGGGTCTGAGCAACTCAGTGCTCCACTTCAGACGCGGGTCTAAAAAACTTTGCGTTTCACTTCAGACGCGGGTCTGAAAAATCTTGCGTCTCATTTCAAATGCGGGTCTGAGCAACTCCACATTCTAACTGAGACACCGCGTCTACAACAAGTAATGTGAGCTTGTGAGGTCCGCGCCCAGCGCGAGACCTGCGTTTCTATTGTAACTGACCCCATTACTGGGTCAATTAACTCCCCATGTAATATGGGAGTTAATCCCCAATATAGAGGGATTTTAGGGGACAATAATATCCCTATAACTCCCTATAAATAACCTGAGGAGCTATGAACGAGGGATGGATTTTTTTTGGAGGAGAGGAGGCTTTCCTGAGATTGAAAGCTGAGAATTCTCAAGGTAAAAACTTCTTGCTTTTTAGAGAGAGAAAAAGAGTAATCAATAGACTCTAAACACTTAGTGTGTTAAATATAGAGCTTCATTCTGATTGATCTTTAAGAGCATCTTGAAGAAAATCTTAACAGTCGGTCGGTCAACGGAGAACAAGAATCACTCTCCATCGCCTCACATAGAACCCGGCCTTAAACAAAAGGAGAATCATATCTTCTCCCTTCTTTTATAATCGAGATCGTTCCATTGGAACTTTTCAGCCACTCCAAGAAACTTTACATTGACCTACTTTTCTGACCAAACAACAAGCCCATTCCAATAGTGCCCTCAAGATATCTAATAATGCGTTTTACCATAATTAAATGATACTCTTTAAAATAAAATTGAAGTCTAGCACACAAAGAAACACTAAATATAATGTACGGCCTATTAGCCAATTATAGCAAGCTACGGATCATGCTACGATAGAGTTTAATGCCAACGTTTTTACATTGTTCATCCTTATCAAACTTGGTTGTGGTAGCCATGGGAGTCTTACTAATTTTCGCATCTTCTAGCCTAAATATTTTGGTAAGCTCTCTCGTATACTTGGTTTGATTAATGGAGATCCCATCACTCCTTTGCTTGATTTGGAGTCCAAGAAAATAGTTGAGCTCCGCATCATACTCATTTCAAACTCTTTCTTCATGCATGATTCAAAATTCTTACAAAGCTTTTCATTAGTAGATCCAAAATAATATCATCAAAATATATTTATACTATTAGGATATTAATATCTACATGCTTTGTAAATAAGATGGTATCAATTTTGCTTTTAATAAAATTATTTTTAACAAAAAAAAAAACTAAGTCTTTCATGCCAAACTCTTGAAGCTTGTTCTAAACTATACAAAGCCTTTTCAAGTTTGAAAATAAAATCCGGACGTGTAGAATCAACAAACCGGGGGGGGGGGGGTTGTTAAGCATACACCTCATCTTCAATGAACCATTCAAAAATGACTTTTATCATCCACTTGAAAAAGCTTAAAATCTTTGAAAGAATCAAGTTAAGTCTCATCTGTATGGCTTCAAGTCATGCTACGGGTGCAAATATTTCCTCAAAATTGATGCCTTGGATTTGGATTTAACTTTGGGCCACTAACCTAACTTTATTTCTAATAATATTTTTTGAGACTCATCCATCTTGTTTTTAAAAATCCATTTAGTACCAATGGTTGGTCGATCAAAGGCCTTGGAACAAGGTGCCAAAATTGATTGCCTTAAATTGATTGAGCTTTTCTTACATTTCAAGTAACGAATATGAGTCGCTCTCGGCTTCGAGGATGTTCGTAGGCTTAATGTGTGAAATGAATGCAACATGCCTACAAATATCATGAAGTTTGTAGTGAATAGTTACCCCCTTGGATACATCACCTATGATGAGATCTTTGGGATGATTTGTAGTTTATCTCCAATTCTTCGGAAGTGGTTGTGATGGCTCTACTTCAATATTTTGAACTTCACCATGTTCATCTTCTTTTGGCTTTTCATCTTCTTGTTTAGGGAATCTTTTAAAGAAATCTTCTCCAAGTCTTCGCCTAAGGAATTAATTTCTACAATATTCTTCACAAGAGTGTCAGGTTTCTCAAACTTAACATGCGTAGACTCTTTGATAGTTAAAGTTATCCTATAGAAGACCCTATATGCCCTATTAGTATTTGAATACCCAACAAATATAGCTTCATAAGACTTGACATCAAATTTACCTAATTGTCTTTCGTGCTCAAAACAAAAATTTATATCCAAAAACTTTAAAATAGAAAACATTTGGTTTTCTCAAATAGTAAATCTCAAAGGAAGCTTTATTTGTATTTTTGCAAAAATAAATCATATTCCCAATGTAACAAGAAGTTTTACAGCCTTGGCCCATAGATATTGAGAGAGTCTGTATTCACTTATCATAGTCCTAAGCATTTCTTGAAGAGTGTGATTCTTTCTTTCGATAACTCCATTTTGTTATGAAATTTTAAAATAAGAAAGTTCATTTTTATTCTATTTTCTTCACAATAAGTGATAAAAGAATTTTTGATAAACTCATCACTTCTAATGTGCAAAATTAAAAAAATTTTTTTTTTTCAACTCTTTTCTAAAAACATTGAAACGTGAAAAAACTTCATCTTTATGTACTAAAAGAAAACCCATATAAATCTCAAATCATCTACTAAAAAATAAAACAGTTTTCACTAAGACTTTTAGTTTTTTTTGGACAAACAAGTCCATATGAATCAACTTTACAAGTCTTGATGTCATAATATCCTTGATGTTTTGAAAGGAGACTTAATTTGTTTTCCTAATTGGCACGCATCACAAATGTGGTCTTTTTCAAATTTCAAACTAGGAATACCCTTTACCGATTTTTTAGAATTAATTTGAGATAGACAGTCAAATGAAACATGGTCTAGTCTCCTATGCCATAACCAAGAGTCTTCATTAAAAGCATTCAAACCCATGACATTACATTGTAAATTCAACATGTCAATCATGTAAACATTATTTTAACGAAAATCTAAAAGAACACAAGAATTTGATTTTTTTTATTTAAAACATCACAAGTAGAGTCATCAAAAATAACCCTTAAGTATTTTTCCACACAATTGACTAATGCTTAATAGTTATATTTGAGTCCATCTACCAAAATAACATCTTAAATTAAAAGAGATGAGCCAATCTTGATATTACCTATACAAACGATTTTGCCATTGGGGTCATCTCTGAAGGTGATGCTGCTACCTTCATGGTACCTTGATAGGGTTACAAAGTTATTGATATCCCATGTCATGTGCTTAAAGCAACTATTAACAAGGTACCACCGCTCCCTACGTCTTGGAGCCTTGGTACCCATATCAACAACAAAGGGGTTGACTTTGTTACCCAAATTTTCTTGAGTCATAGAGTGAATCTTTTGAACTCAAACATGATCATTAGAAACATTAATTCTATCGTAACAAAACTTAGTGATAAGTCTCCAATATTACATATTTCATACCATATTTTCACACTGATTCTTTAAAAAATCTGCTAAATAATAGTTTTCTTGTGTGTTCCTAGGTTCATGGTGTGGAATGAAGAAGAAGATTAAAAATCCCATTTATTTGGTGTTATTTAGATCCTAATCGAGACATTTACTTTGGAAGCCCATTCTGCTACTGCAGGGAGCAGAAAATAAGGAAGCAGTAGCCCATACCCATACATTAGAGTAGCCATGACTTGAAGGCTTCAGCGCAGCGCGCCTAGATGTAGCATGGCTAAGAAAACACGGCCATGGCCGAGTTTTCGCGGCCATGCTGTAGAGTCGTGCATCGAAGCTAACACGGCCATGGCTGAGTTTTCGCGGCCATGCTATAGAGTCATGCGTCGAGCTTCGATGCACGACTCCGTACAGCTCCCGTGATGCCTCTCATAACCTATAAATACCCTTGGTTCCAAAACAGAGAGGGGTGAAGAGTTTTTTAGAGAGTTTTTAGGGGTAGTTTCGCCAATTTGTGTATTTTTAGTTTAGTTTTCTTCTTTCTTTTTGTTTTTAATTTTCTTCGTAGATCATGTAATAGTGAAGAGAGAGATGCATAGGATGAAGGCTAGGGTCTTGTAATAGAAGGTGACATTCTATGAAAGATTCTCTCCTTATCTCTATTGGTTTTCTTTTCTCTAACTCTTTACATGCTTAGCTTTTTCTCTCATGGAAACAACTACTAACCACTAACTTGCTAACTCTTTACTTGATAATCTACATGAATTCAATTGCCTCTACTTGGCCTTGCTCTTATAAGAGCCAATGATGGCTCATGATGATGGATTCTAACTCTCTAATATTTAACTCTCTAACAAGTTACATTACTTTATTTTATGCTTACTCTAATTAGTTTTTATGGTTTAAGTGTGGGTTGCTCTTGTTTGTTGAGTTTGGATGTGAAAATGATCTTATGGGTCATGATTTGAAAAGCTCTTGAACCAAGACTAGTGATGTCCAAGGATACATGTGAGGCAACTATCACTAAGAGGTTAGCATATATGTGGAGCCATTAGTAGTTTGTAGTCATGAGTTTTTCTTTTTTTACTTTATTTTAGAAATATCTTAAAAAATCACAAAAACATTTTTTAATGTTTCTATCTTTGTTTTCACCGTACTCTTCTTTTCATTCTTTGTTTTCTTTTCTTTTAATTCTTTGAAATATAGAAGAACCATTAACACCCATGTGAATCGACCGGTAAAGTTTCTATTGCTTCCCATCCTTGTGATTTTGACTCGTTTGGCCACCATGCTATAACGGAAGTATCGAGGAAGCCAAAGCGTGCACACTTTAATTAGTGATTTCAAAATGACATCTTTTGCGCGCGATTTTCCCCTGATCAAATTTTGTGATTCAATTCCAATCTTTGAATTTATGTTGATTTTGGCATCCTTACCCAAGTTGGACCCATTTTCTGAGCCAACATTGATTCCTGTATCCATGGATTTTGAAATTGAGCCACTTCTTTGGATAGTCACATTTTATTGATGAGAATAGAATGTGAAATTAAATTCTTTGATTTGAACTCAACTCTTGAATCTAAACCAACTCTCGAACCCAAAGTTGATTTTTCCGAGTTAGTATTGGTTCCCGAACTTTTCATTTCAAAGCCCAAATCATTCATTGTACAAAATCACATTCTAGTGTTGGACCAAGGTATTGATCAGAATGACTCAGTGATGATCCTTCAAGTTTGTTCATGTAAAGGGAATAATTTTCATGATAGGATTTTTCATGATCCTATAATATTGGGGATTGTAAATATGTAAATAGAAAAGAGGTTAATAAAGGTGAGTTCCGTGAGCCACCATATTATCTTGATTGGGTAACAATGCTTGGCCCAATCAGACCACTACCGGAACCACCACCATGAGGTAATTTTCCTTTCTTTTTCATTTATTTCATGTACATACACATTCATGATGCATTGAGGACAATGCATGAGATAAGTGTGGAGGAGGATTTATTAACATAATTAGTTTTAAATTTCTTTCTTTTACACTTCTTTTTAGGAAATTTTTAAAATTTTCTTTTGTATAAAAACTCTTTTCTTTCTTTTTACAAAATTTTTGAAATAAGAGAAATAGTTTGATTTATTTTAAGAAAGTTAAAAGGATTTTAGGAATTAAGAAGACCTAAAATATGGATTCTTAAACCGAGTCAAACTAATAGGTCTTGTTTAAATTTTAGGATAAGAAAGTAAGTTTAGAAAGATAATTTGATCTTGAATTTTTTTCCTTAGATATATGCACTTCACACTTACATAATTTTTGGGATTGAAACAAAGGCTGAAAATGCCATAAAAATGCCATATATATATATATTATATATATATATATATATATATATATATATTATATATATATATATATATATATATATTATATATATATATATATATATGATAAAATCACTTATTGAAGCTAAGTAGTTATACCTCAGGAAGCATGATTATTTACACCTAAAATGGTGGACAAAAATAAAATAATCCCCTTTAGTTTTGTAGCCTTGTTTACTCGAGTTCTTAAGCTCAAGAGATGTTTTCTCATCTGATTCCCTAAAACCATCTGGTTTGGGAGTAACCGGCTAAACGCTCACTACCTGGGTAAGCTAGAAAGCTTAAAAACTAAGAGAAGAATAAATGGCATGAAAGTTAGAGTTGATATCTCAAAAATCTTCACAATTCACAAAGTGCATATTTTTTAAAGAGTTTTATGAAAGATCAAAGAATCGATTCAATTTTAAATTCTTACATTTAATTTATAACAAGATTTTGCATTTAGACTTAGTTTAAGGAAGAAAATTTCTGGTTAACTTATGACCTTGGATTTCTTAAATTTTCGCAAAAATATTTCAACACTTTTCTCTATTTCAAAATGCGTTTTCAACATACTAAAATTTGATTTCTTTTCTTTATAAATTTTGTGGGCGTAATCTGTTGAAAACCTTCAGGAGACAAAACTCCTCCTCTAAGGAAAACCTAGAGGTTTAACAACTTGTTACACACGCTCAGTGCAATGGCGTGACCTGCGAAAGTGGTGTAATAATTTTCTTAGTTTTTTTGTTTTGCTCTGGACGAACAAAAGATAAGTGTGGGGGGTGTGATTAATCTCTAAATATGCATATTTCATACCACATCTTCATATTTATTCAATATTAAATTCTATAAATAACACATCTCTTGTATGTTTCTAGATTCATGGTATGAAATGAAGAAGAAGCCCAAAATTTTTATTTATTTGGTGATTTAAAGCCTACATATATAGCTATTAACTATGGAAGGTGGTTCTGTCAAAACCAGGTGTCCATATCTAAAAACCAAGGGCTATAACCGACAGAGGGACAAATCGACAGCGCGCGTGCCAGAAGGCGCCGCACACGCGGCGTCAGTACGACCGTGAAAACGCAGCCCTGGCCGCGTTTTCATGGTTGTACCATGGAGCGCGCGTCGAGATTCGACGCGCGGCCCCGTGACATCTTCCTGGTACCCTCCTTGGCCTATAAATATCCTGGGATTTTCAGAGCTCAGGAGAGGAGAGTTTTAGGGCAGATTTTTCTCCTTAGGGTTGTTTTGTTGCTGTTCTTCTTCTTCTTTTATATTTTATTTTCTTTGTATATCATGTAATAGGGAAGAGAGAGATGCATAAGATGACGGTTAGGGCACTTGTAATGAAAAGTGACATCCTATGAAAGATTCTCTCCTTATCTCTATTGATTTTCTTCTCTCTAACTCTTTACATGCTTAGCTTTTTCTCTCATGACAATTAGCCACTAACTTACTAACCCTTACTTGATAATCCACATGAATCTAGTAGCCTCCACTTGGCCTTGCTTTTGCAAAAGCCATTGATGGCTCATGATGATGGATTCTAACACTTTAACATCTAGCTCTCTAACATTATTTCATACTTGCTCTAGTTAGTTTTGATGATTTAAGTGTAGCTTGCTCTTATTTGTTGAGTTTGGATGTGAAAGTGATCTTATGGGTCATGCTTTGAAAAGTTCTTGAACCAAGGACTAGTGATGACCAAGGATACATGTAAGGCAACTATCATTAAGAGTTTAGCATATTGGTGAAGCCATTAGTAGTTAGTAGCCATGAGTTTTCTTTTCTTTTTAAATTATTTTAGAAATATCTAAAAATTACAAAAACATTCTTTTCAATATTTCTATCTTTGTTTTCACCGTACTCTATTTTCATTCTTATTTTGTTTCCTTTTGATTCTTTGAAACATAGAAGAACCATTAACACACACACGTGAATCGACCGGTAAAGTTTCTATTACCTTTCGTCCCTTTAGATTTGACCCGTTTAGCCATCATGCTATAACGGAAGTATCGAGGAAGCCAAAGCACACACACCTAAATTAGTGATTTCACAACGACACTTTTTGTGCGCCATTTTCTCCCGATCAAATTTGGCGCCATTGCTGGGGATTGGAACAGTTTGATTTCATATTTTTGTTAACTTTTCTTCTTTGTTTTTGGTATGCAGGTTAAATTTTAGCATTACAGAAGTTCACACTTGCTTTTGTGTGGTTGGGTAAATCTTTGTATATTGCTATCTTTTGCTGCTAGTTTTTATTTAGATTACTTGTACACTGTAATAATTAAGAATTAAAATATGAAAATTGGATGCTTTAATTTGGTATAGACGTTTGCATCTAAGCACGTGTTGATTTCAATTCCAATATACTGTATTTTATTCTTGTGCTGTGTAATCTAACGGAGGTGTACATATTGCATTGCATATAGCTTAGGACAAACATGTGGGTGATTTACTCGCTTTGTGTGTTCATTCTTATCTATATTGCACACTTTCACAAATTAAACTTAAGGGCATATCCCAATAAAACATAAGGTGGGAAAGTCATTACCCTCCCTTCGCCCAAAAATCACCTCCTCACTCACACAACCCAAGCCTAAATAAAATTTATTGGATGTTGGCCCTAGGGACATCTCGGACTCATTTAAGAGATTGACCTAAGGGGAAAGTTGTTAGAGTTTGACTCTTGTCAAATTGGTGTCAAAGGTTGGGGATTAAGAGGTGAAACCTCAAAGAACAGTGATTTGGCATAATTAGGCTCATTGCCTCGTCACGGATACCTCCCACTAGTCTTGCCCCTACCTGGACGATTAACTTGTGGTCAGATTACTACAAGATACCCCCATGGACAGTCTAACCAGTTAGGTGTTGTCTAGGTTTAAGTTAACCCTAGCATAGGCTTGTTTTCTTTTTTTTCTTTTCTTTGTGTGTTTTATTATTTGTTTGACTTGTTTTTTTTTTTGACATCTTTTGTTATGGAATACAATTATAATTATTTCAATACATATAGTGATCCATACTTTACCCTGACCTCTTTTGACTCGGATATTACCAACCCGATATTTCATAACTCTAACTAACCAAGTATACCATATTTGTCTTATTCGAATCAATATATGCCTCAGTCCTAATACTATGAACAAGAGTGGAATAATCATCATCACTCTTCACAGAGTCAGTGAGGATACAACTTTCCTGAGTCATAGGGTTAACCACCTTACCAACATCCAGCTTCATATACTCCTTCTCCGAACAACCATTAGAAGAACCAATTGACTGGGAAAAGAGATGGAAGCCTTAGAGGAAATTGAGCGACAAATTGAAAATCTAGAAGACTCAAAATCCCATCAAAGTATTCAAATCCAAGATCCTTATTCCATTTTCAAGTCCCACAGCAAGAAGAACATACTGATTTAGAAAAGAGTACGGAATCCATGATTCAATTCCAAAGCGATCTTTTCAATATGATATTAGCTAGACTTAGTTAATAAAAAACATGTGTAGGAATAAGGAAACTCTTCCTACCCAATCTTTGACTATTCCTTACACTTCTATTCATATTGATGAAAATCAAGAATCATGTAATCTTGAAGATTTTGACCAAGATTCAATTTCACTACAAAATCTTGAACTTGACCAATATCAACCCATTAACAAATTGGCAAGTTTTCTTTTCAATGATATTGAACTTGAATATGAATGTGAACCCGACCCACAACTTTGTGATTCAATTCTAATCTTTGAATCTATGTTGACTTCAGCATCCTTACCCAAGTTGGACCCATTTCTCGAGCCAACATTGATTCCTGTATCCATAGATTTTGAAATTGAGTCACTTCTTTCTGATAGTCACATTTCAATGAGGAGAATAGAATGTGAAATTAAATTATTTGATTTGGACTCAACTCTTGAATCTAAACTGACTCTCGAACCCAAGTTGATTTTCCCAAGTTAGTATGGTTCCCGAACTTTTCATTTCAAAGCCCAAATCATTCATTCCACAAAATCACATGCTAGTGTTGGAAAGGTATTGACCAGAATGATTCAGTGATGATCTTCCAAGATTGTTCATGTAAAGAAAATAATTTTCATGATAGGATCTTGCATGATCCTATTAGTATTGGAGATTGAAAATATGTAAATAGAAAAGAGGTCAATAAAGGTGGGTTCTATGAGCCACCACATTATCTTTATTAGGTAGCAATGCTTGGCCCAATCAGACCACCACTGGAACCACCACCATGAGGTAATTTTTCTTCATTTTCTATTTGTTTCATACATTGCACATTCACGATGCATTGAGGATAATGCATGAGATAAGTGTGGGGGAGGATTTACTAACATAGTTAGTTTTACATTTTCTTTCTTTTACACTTCTTTTTAGGAAAATTTTAAATTTTTTTTTTATAAAAACTCTCTTCTTTTCTTTTTACAAAACTTTTTGTAATAAGAGAAATAGTTTTGATTTATTTTAAGAAAGTTAAGAGGATCTTAGAAATTAAGAAGACCTAAAATTATGGATTCTTAAACTGAGTCAAATAATAGATCTTTTTTAAATTTTAGGATAAGAAAGTATAATTAGAAAGATAATTTGATCTTGAATTTTTTGCCTTAGATATATACACTTCACACTTATATAATTTTTGGGATTGAAACAAAGACTGAAAATGCCATAAAAAATAAATATAAAAAAAATGATGATAAAACTACTTATTGAAGCTGGGTAGTGTAGGCTGTCTAAAAATTACTTAAGACAAGTCATCAAAAAGCAGAGTCCAAACTCCAGACGCAAAGCTAATCATCACCACCAGCGCAGCACCAAGACGCGAGGGTTGAAACCCGCGTCTCAACATCACTGCAATGACCAAGACGCGGAGCATGAAAGCCGCGTCTTAGCATTACTGTAGTACCAAGACGCAGAGTCCAAAGTCCGCGTCTCACGTGAAGCTTGACGCAGAATTTGCAGCTCGCGTTTCTCAAGCATCACCTCAATGGCAAAACGCGAGGCCCCAAGCTCGCGTCTCGGTTATAACTGCCTCATTACTGGGTCAATTACTGCCCACGTAATGAGGGAGTTAACCCCCATTATAGAGCATTTTTAGGAGACACTTTACCCCCTGAAACCTCTATAAATAGCCCAGTTTGTTATCGAAGAGGGGTCGAAAAAATCTTTGGTTAGAAGAATTTCGGTTGTAAGCCATAGAAGGACCAAGATCTCTTGCTAAAGAAAGAGGGAGTTCGACTCTTCTAACAACTTGCTGCGTACAAGTTTGTTTTTGCCCATAGTCTCTTTGATATTCTTGTTGGACAGAAGTTGTTGTGTTACTTCGTCTACCATCCAAAGAGAGGATTCCCAAGAGGTCCTGATGTTCACCCGGTCAACGAAAACAAGATTCATTTTCCATTGTCACATCAAGAACCCGACATTAAACAAAGGGGAGATTTGAGCTTCAATATCTCCCCTCTCTTGTAAAAGGATAATTGATTCGTTGTAATTTTCTTTACAATCAGATAAGGAATTTACACCTCAATCTTTAATTTTTTCCCACCAAACAAGAGATGGCGACTCCGCAGGGGAACACTTTCTCTACCGATGAGCAAGTCGTGGCGCAAGGTGACGTCACCTATATGGGAAAAATGGTCGAATCACTCATCGTCAAGTTCGACCAGGCAAAGTTTGAAGAGTTTCTCTCTTCCGGCTCCAAGAGTCCTAGGGCGTGGCAGTGCCGCAAGGTCTCCTCAGGGACCCGCTCTCAAGTTCGCTCTGAGATCCCTTCAGATGCGACTGACAAGAAGAGTGCCATGGCTAATCATATCACACGTAACACCCGCGTCAACATCTCCCACGAGACCCGCGAGGTTAGTGTTGCTGATATTCAGCCCTTTCATGCCCGTTCTCTTCATCAGTTCCAGGTCACTGTTTGTTCCCAGCAACCAGTACGGCATCACTGGAACGCTGAACGTCGACAGAGACAACGTGCACATCAACTACAAGTGCAAGAAGCTGGAACAACCAACTGTCCAGCAGATACATAATGCGAGGCTCAAGCCTGTGTCTCTTTTAAGTTACGTCAGACGCGCGAAGTCTGCGTATGGGGACCAAAACGCGAAGCCTAACAGGCTTGCGTTTCAGAAACTTCACTTCCCAAATGCAACATTCAGCAGCGCGAGGGCTATGCTTCTTCTCAGAGACATGAGACTCGCGTCTCTGCAACCAAATGCGGAATTGAGAAAGTCTGCGTATCTCAACCGTCGCTAACCAAATGCGACAATCAGCAACGTGAGGCCCGCGTCTCTGCTTAGCAGAGACACGAGACCCACGTTTCAAAGTCAAAACGCGAGAGCTGCGCCTGTTCTACACAATGTGAGCTCCACATTTATGTACCATGCGTCTCAGATTCTCGACGTAACAGTGGCCCTCAGAAGCTGAAAAGCCCTCGACAACCCGAGGCCAATCTCTTTGATTCCTCTCTGACGGATCTAAGAGATTATTTGACAAAGAACAGGAGTTCTAATCAGATCACTCCATCTTGTTGTTGTGAACGGATCATCACAGCAATGTTCTTTGAATGCCGCTGCAGCTCATATGCAAGCAAACAGTCGGTATTCAGACGATTGACCTCGACCTCCCGATCAGCCAAGAGGTGTCGCCCCACAGAAGGAGAGCCTTCTCTAATGTGGAGTACCCTGCAGTGACTGCATACATGGCAAGCAGAAGTAGGAAAAAATAACCGGCGGTCAGCTCCGACTAGTCTGACACGGAACCAGAAGGAGTGTATCGGCATACTCGCACTCGGACTGAATCGCAGGCCTCGAACTCTTCCATAGAGAAGGAAGCCTTTGCGTACATGACAAATACTCCCGAGGAGAGGGCCAGACGCTTTGAATAACAAGCCCAGGTCCAAAGGGAACAATTCGATATGATTTGTGCTCAACAAGAATCTATCAATTCTCTCAAGAAGATGCTTGTACAATTGCTTGAAGACAAGAGGAAGTCAACTGATAAAGCTCTTCTAGGAAGTCTAAAGGCAAACGGAAAGAAGGAGAGAGCTCATCTTCCGTACATATCAAGGAGAAGGGGCAATCTAATTCCGAGTTGTCTAAATCTTCATCTAAAGAGGAAGGCAACCAAGAGAATGGGGGTATTCATTCTAAAAGAATGAGTCAATTGGAGCAGCGTCTGGAAGCCCTTACCAACCGGAAAGGCCTCCAAGAAGTAGGAGTGGTCCGGCCATATCCGCCTGAGTGGGACCTTGTTCCGTACCTACCTAAGTTCAAAGTTCCGACCTTACGGGCCTTCGACGGCAAAGGGTCACCGAACCAACACATCTACTACTTCAAGTCTCAGACAGAAAATGTAGTAGATAATGATGCCATCTTGACACGTTTGTTCATCGGCACTCTAAAAGGGCTTGCCTTTGAATGGTTCATGAAACTCCCAGAAGGGTCCATCAAAAACTGGGGTGATTTGAAGAAGCTCTTCCTGACATGCTTCTTTGAAGACGACTCAAAATTATAATGCCCACTCTCCTGGCAACAAAGCAGCGAAAGGGAGAGTCAGTCAAAACATTTGTGAAGAGATTTCAGAATATGGTGCTCTGATGTCCTAGCGGAATGACCCAGGCCACCCTGGTAGAAACATGCCGCCACAATCTACAAACTTTACTCCTAGCTCAGATAGGGGTTGCTGAAAGTCGCATCTGGAAGCAATTGGTCCAGCAAGGTGAATAGGCTGAAGAAATTATCGCCAGGGTTAGGGCAGAAGAAAACAAACCCAGATCCGAAAAGTCGAGAAGGCGTGCGCCAGAAATATCTTTTCAATCAAAAAGAAAAGATACATTGGCGACAAAAATAAAATCCACGTTAAACCTCAGCCGGCCAGGGGAGGTGGTTCTTCAAGTCAGCCACGTGCCAACAAGCAGTATTCCTTCAAAGGCGAGCATGTGGATTCGTTGTTCAAGTTACTCAACAAAAGCACCGATTGAAGCTTCCTGAAGCTAGGCATCCTGAAGAAATCGGCAAGTCCGACAATCCTAACTACTGCCTGTATCATAGGATGCTAGGCACCCCACAAGAGCTGTTACATCTTCAAAGATATTCTTCAAGCTCCGATCGATGCGGAAGTGCTAAAACTCCGTCCAGAACAGAAGAAAGTGACGACTAATATGACATCATTTCTTCAGTTTGAAAAACAGCCTCCAGCGCCATCTGGAGTAGTTCCCATCCTGAAAGGGGAACTAAGAATGATCAATATAGACCCATATCATCAACATGAGAAAGGTCTTGTACCTATCCCTACACTGCAGGGAGAAATTATGTGGGCTTATCCCGACCTTAGAGATGGCCAACAGTGGACTACTGTTACCAACAGAAAGTCCAAAGGCAAGACGAAAGCTTCGTCCTGCAATGTGGTGTGTGCTTCTTTCCGGGAAGCAAAAACTGATGTTCCCTCACTAACCAATTTGGAAGAGAAAACAATTGTCCTTGCCGCAGAGCTCAATAAATCGCTCGTGGCAGAAACTCGTTCGGGTCAGTCGTATTTAAAGAAGTACGATGAGATGGTTGCGAGCTCTCCTAAACCTACTACAGAGCCAACCAAGCCCTCCGCAAAATAACCTGTGGAGAAGCAGAAAGAGCTTCAATTTTCTAAGGCTCTTCCAAAAAACAACGCGGAAGGATCTCCAACACCTTACCGTTTTGACGTCTTAGCTCAACTGGCCAATATCCCGGCCAGGATCCCCTTCTACGAGCTCCTGAGACTATCAAAGTTAACAAGAGAACCATGAGAGAAGCCCTAGCTGATGCTGAGGTCTTCATGGCCCAGATCCCGGCTGGACCACAGGAGAAAGATGAAGAGGACTGCCTCCATGCCTCCCAAAATGCTCCCTGCATCACCTTCACGTCTGATGACATGCAGATCAAGAGGAAATATGATCGGCCCTTGTACTTCACAGGGTACATTAGATCATCTGAAGTGAGCCGCATTCAGGCAGATCCAGGATCTGCATTGAGTATCATGCCTTGTCGGTCATGCAGCACTTAGGGATTCTCACCCCCACGATTGAGCGCTACCCAAACTACCATCTATGGTTTCAACACCAATGGTACGCGCCCAATGGGAAAGATCAAGCTCAAATGCCAGATTAGGGATCTAAGATCTGAAGTGACGTGCTATGTAATCGACGCCGACACTTCATATAATTTGCTGCTCGGATGACCGTGGATTCATCATAATTCCATCGTCTCCTCCACTCTCCATCAAGTTATGAAGTGCATCGATGGAAGTGGGAAAGTCTGAACGTTGATTGCCGAAAGGCATCCGTTCAAGGGAGTAGAGAACTATTTCACAGACTCCCTCCTATACCAAGACTCTCTGGAGACGAACGAGAACCCACAACCAGAGGAAACTGACTCTGGTAATGAAGCTGACACTGAGCCAGAGGCGGAAGAAGAGTGTATGTGGGAATTAAATTCACTTGTAACGAGCATTAATAAGATCGATATAATAACACCGCCGAAGATATAGGCGAGTGGCATATTAATAAAGAGTTGAATTTGGCTGACTTTTCTGTGTTTGCTTCTAATGCAGTGCCATCAGACACTAGTACAGAGGTGGATAATGACCCCTGGTCGGCAATGAATGCTCTGACACCATTGCATGTACTAATGAAGTCATCCCTCAAAATGTATCAAGATGTCGGTTATACGCAAGAATCAGTATTCATGGTCCCAGTACGACGCAAAGGCCAAAAACTAATTCTTTTCGGAAGAATTAAATCTGAATTGATGTCTCACGAAGACTCAGAAAGCGAGAACGAATCTCCTCAATTCTCTCATTATAAGCCAAATGTACTCAGAATGATAAAGAGGATGGGGTATGATCTAACAAATGGTCCTGGTTTGAACTTCGGCAATGGAAGAAGAACACTAATTCGATCTTTCATTCCGAAGGGAAGAGCCCTGACTATTACCATCGAACTCGCAGGGGTATGAGCTATGTCTCAACTCCAATTCCATCAGCTTCCGAGTCTGAAGAGTCATTATACCATGATTACTCATCTGGCACGTCATCGTGGAGTCAGACGTCAGTGTCGGCAACCTCTTCGGAGAACTTTCAGTAAACATGGTTTCAACAAGCCACCTGGAAGACAGAGATGAAGAAATAATCCAGTCTGATACAGACCCTTGGATCAAACACCTAAACACTCTCTGAGATATTCGCTTCGAACAACGCGAACCACCCATGGAAGATAAGGTCACACAGATTAATCTGGGGGATAAGGCTAATCCTAAGCCCATTTTTATAAGCGAAAGCTTATCACCCTCCGAGAAAGAAAATCTAATATCTCTTGTGTTGGCCCAAAGGCCATTATCCCGGTTATTTTGATGATAGCAAAACGTATTTAGTTATGTATTTAATAATCTTGTTTAAAAGTATTTCAGGTTCAAGAAACAGATTTTGACGACTCCACTAAAAGACTCACACTTTTGGAGTTTGCCCAACATTTGCATTCCCAAGCTAAAGCACATAGGAAGCTTCGGAATTTGCGTTGAAGAAAAGTTCAAGAAGAAGATCAAGACTTGCTAAAGAATCCAAGATGTGTACTTTGTTTATTTTCATTTTAGAATATTTTGTCAAAACTAAATAGTAGAAGTAGAGATATGGGATATCACACACACACATTTTCTAGAGTAGTTTATGGCTTCAAAAAGACTTTCTATTTCCATTTCCAAACTTAGTTTTTAAATGAACATATTTATTTTGGAAATACGATTTTATAAAGACTAGTTTTTGGAAAAACATTGTATGGAAAATCAAGTTTTATCAAAAGATTTTTTATCAAAGTATTTTACCTTGATAGTAGTATGACACATGCTCATACTCTATGATTTTTCAAGACCAAAGTATTTAACCCAAGCCCCAAAACCAAAATCCAAAATTTGTCCAGGTCTGTAAGTTCTGTTTTTACAGAACTCACAGTGCCCGGTCGACCGGCAGTCGACCGGCACTCGACCGACATGCACAACTGTGCATGTGCGTATCGGTCGACCGGAAGTCGACCGCCACCCTACCGACCCAAACCTGCTGCTCTCTGGAAATTGCCAGTCGACCGACCCGGTCGACCGGTGAGCCCCAACAGTCGGATTTTTGACCGTTGGCGGTCGACCGACCCGGTCGACCGGCCTCTGTCAGAAAATTCTGACAGGTCCAACAGCTATTTTTCTGACTCTTTGACTTTAGGGATTTGTCTCCAACGAATCTCTTGAGCAGTTTTTGACCCCTATAAATAGGTAGTCACTTCAAGTGACATGAAAAAAAAAAAGAATTTTTACAAAGAATACAAGAGTTTTTACAAGAGTTTCTCAAGATTTCCAAAGTTTAATTTTAGAAAAGATTTTTCTCTCCAAAGCCAAAATTCCATACACCTTACTTGGAGCCTATTCCTCTACTTCTCTCTAGTTTTGCACTACACAATCCCATACTCTAACTCTCCTATTTGGTTCTAGGATTGTGCTTAGTGAGCTCTTTTGTAAAGTGATCAAGTGTGATCACTTCCATTGTAATTGAGTGAAGTTGTAGAGGCATCGGCCTCAAGGCGAGCTAGTGTGCTCAAGGTGGTGAAGTGTCATCACGGGAGACGGACAATGTTTGTCCTTGTATTGTTGATCCGGTGGGATCCTCAATAGTGGAAATCCTTCAAGTGTGAAGGCGGGGACGTAGAGCGTGGCTCGAACCTCGGAAACATATCGGCGTGTTTGCGTTTGCTCAAATTCTTCTAACTCTATCTCTTTTATTACTTGCAATTTTACATTGTCTTTTACTTGCAAGAAATATTGTATTGTGCTAATTGTTTAGAGTTAAATTTTTAAATTCCGCATAATTGCCATTATCATATAGCCATCACCTATTCACCCCCCTCTAGGTGATTTCAATTGGTATCAGAGCCTAACCCTAGATTTGGTTTAACCACCTTAGGGAGATCCTTCATTTGGCTATATATTGCTTGTTGTTGTTTGTTGCATTTTACTTGCTTGTGCATTCATGACATCCATGGACTTTTCTAGCATTAAATCCCCTCCCAAATTTGATGGCTTGAACTTTCCTATTTGGAAAGTCAAGATGAACTTTTTTAAAATCCTTAGGTGTTAGGGTAGCTAGGGCCATTACCAAAGACTTCATTGAACCAACTAGTGATGAGAGCACATGGTCCGAGGATACTTCCAAAGACTATGAAGCAAATGCTAGGGCACAATATGCATTAACACAAGCACTTAATGAAGATGACCTTGCACGCATCATTAATTGTAAATCGGCATATGAAGTTTGGAACATGCTTATTGTGAATCATGAGGGAACGTCACAAGTCAAGAGAGCAAAAGTTGACTTGTTACGTTCTCAATATGAGAATTTTACATGATTGATAATGAGAGCATTGATGACATGCTCACGCTTTACAAAAATAACTAATGCTCTTTCTTCCTTAGGCGACAAGATTGACAACGATCAAAAGATAGGAAGGTGATTAGAGCTCTTCCCAAAGCTTGGGAAGTTAAGGCGACAACCCTCAAAGAGCTAAATGACAAAGAGGAGATGGACTTCTCCGGCTTCATCGGCAATCTCAAAACACATGAGATGGAGATGAAGGTACGAGAAGAAGGGAGGCACCCAAGAAGAAATCAATAGCCTTCAAAGCGCTCCAACCATTCTAGACGAGGATGATTCATCGGACGAGTGCGATGAAGACTTCGCCATGCTCATCCGGAAGGTGGGCAAGATGTTCTACAGAAAGGAAGACAAAGCAATTTCCGGCGAGGAAACCTCAAGGGAGATTTGAGAGAAAAGAGAGGAGCCCGGTCCTTGCTTCCATTGCAAGAAGATCGGTCACCTCATTGCCGATTGCCCCACTCTACAAGCGACCACATCAAGAACGGCAAAGAAAGAAGAAAGCAATGGTGGCTACTTGGGATGACACGGAGTCGGAATCCGAAGAGGAAGTCGACGCCGCGCACATGTGTTTCATGGCACATGGGGAGGATGCACCAAAGGTAACTCTAGAAAACTCTTTAGATGAGGATGAGTTAACTATGGATGAACTTGCACATTTTTTGAAGAATTGCAAAATAGGTATGAGATTTCACAATCTCATAATAAGAAATTAAAAAGGAAAATGAGCTTTTGAAAAATAAATTTGAAATAGTTGTAAATGAGAAAAATACTTTGTCTAGTTCATTTGAAAAATTGAAAATTGATTTTGATAAGTATAAACTTGCAAATAAGGGTAAAACCCCCATAGTTTCAATTGATAAAAATGATTTTGTTGAGATCCAAAAACGTGTTGAAGCTTTGGACTCAAATTTAAAAAGTTATGCCTTTGATTTGAAAAAGATAGCATCTAAATTTCCAAGGGAATACCCCAAGGGAACATGCATCTCATACACATACACATGCACGGAAACATGTGCACACACATAAGCATGCATACATGTATAGTAGTGGTAGAATTTATGTTTGCACTCATTGTGGCCGCAAAGGCCATTTAGAAAATTTTGTTATGCTAAAAATAATGTTAATAATAAATATGTTTGGATTCGCCCCGGTACTAACCCCAAAGGACCCTCAAAGATTTGGGTACCAAAAGATCCTCCAAATGTAGGTGATACAGGTGGATCTACTTCCTCCAAGACTTAGGGGGAGACGTGCCTGGGTGGTAGATGCAACTAAGCTCAAAGCTCAAATCTAGCTTGCATCGCTATCGTGGAGGCACCTACTTTTTGGAGATTGCCCTTAAATGGTAATATCTCCATTTTAAAATAGTTGTTGATTTTTGGTAATGTATACATGTGTAATTGATAGTTTGCTTTTGTATTCCATTGATACATGCCTATATAGAACTACTTTTCTATCATGTTGTGTACATGCCTTGCGTTAATTTTCATATCTTGTATTTTTATGTCTTATGTCATATTTGTCCACATGTCCATTTTTGTGTATCTATATGTATATACTATTTTTCAAAAGTATAAATTAATAATCAAAATTCTTATTTAAACAAATACCTTAAAGATGGCAATTGCGCACCTCAACTCATTCAAGAGGAATCAAGAGGATGAAGTTCAGAAACCCGTCACTGGGTATTCGGCTTCAACATCTTTAAATCTTTGTTTAAATTTGTAAAATAAAATTAAAACATTTCGTGTGAAGTTTTTGTTGATATGATCACTAAAGAAGATTTTTAAAACTGGTTGTTGTATCCCTGTATGTTATAATATATCATATTTTATTTGTTATAATTTTCCTTAAAATTTTTTTTCTGGGTCAGAATCTGGTAGCAGATTTTCAGACAGCACCAGTCGACCGGACCCTAACCCCAGTCGACCGGCGCTGCCTGAGAGAAAAATTTTGGATTTTTTTTTTGCTACCGGTCGACTGTTTTATAGGACCAGTCGACCGATCCGAGTGCGTGACTCTCTGTATCTTTTCGGTCGACCGGCCCTTAACCCCAGTCGACCGATCGTCGAATTCTGGCTTATATTGGACTTTTTTTTCTTCACTGTTTCTCTCACTCTCTCATTTCTCTCTCAGCGAACCGCAGGAGCTCCTCCTCTCCAAAAATTCCAACTCTCAATCCATCCATCTGATCTTCAATTCTTTTAAAACCCACTTCGTACTTCTCCTTCCTACTCCAGATCTCAAATCTCAGGTCGATCCAACCAGCGGATCATCAAAAATTCCAGATTTTCGGCTAGAGTTTCAAATTTTCAACAAGGAAAAATCCGATTTTACTTCAAATTTCCACTTCTAGCTTCTATATATTTATTCCATTGTCTCTATTTAGGTTTATTGTCATCTAGATCGTGCCAAAACCCCTAAAAATTTGATTTTGTCATGCCTCCTAAAGACATCGTTCTGAGAAGGGAAAGGGCATTGCCCAATCTCCTCTCAAGCCCCTAGGACTGATCCCTTGTTGCGTAACGATCTTGCCTCTGATCGTTACACTCATCTAGCCCCTAGGAACACAATTTCGGGTAGGTATGTGGCTATCCATGACTTTGAACACCTTGATATCCCCCACATACTCCGTACCAACAACCTTGTGGATTTCCTTTCCATCAGGGAGAAGGTATACACATCCTTGGTTCCATATTTCTATGCCAACTTCGAATTTAATGGGAACCGGATCACTTCTCGTGTGATGGGTAGGGATTATAAATATTTCCCTAGGTCAGTTTGCTAGGATCTTCATCTTTCCACTGATGGAGTAGATGTTTTTCTCACGACCTTCATGATTTTTCAGAATATCGGAGGGTGAGTCGTCACTCACCGCATCCACTCTCATTCACCAGGATGACAATCCGACTCTTGGTGAGAAATGAGATTGTGAGTCAGTATTCCCTCCAATCTCAAGTCCTTGCTAAGATTATTTTTCAAATATCGTGCCTAAATCTGGTGAATTCAGTCATGCTCGAGGTCCTGTTCCTTTGATTATCTACTGCCTCCTTAAAGGCATTAAGATAAATTTCCCTCGAGTTATCGCCTCTCATATGTGTTGTGATCAGATTTCGCATTGCTGGTAGGAGTCTGCTTACGGCATGCTCATTACCCATCTTCTCAGGGCTTTAGATTTTGATTTCTCTGGTCAAGCCCCTTCAAAACCCTCATCTGATTCAATGCTGCTGCTTTGAAGATGATGGAAGCTCAGTTGCGTAGACACGCACCTGTGCAAC